>JAPDEK010000065.1:0-194588 GCA_027569065.1 Aspergillus cavernicola | reverse complement strand
CCCTCAGGATCTAGCACCTCAACTATGTCAAGCACACCGATTGTTTCAGAGACCCTTTCCAGCAGTGAGACTACTACTTCCGCTACAACAACCCCCGTTACCCCCTCAGGATCTAGCACCTCAACTACGTCAAGCACACCGGTTGTGTCTGGGACTCCTTCCACCACTAAGACTACTACTTCTGCGACAACAACATCTACTACCGAGAGCTCGACCTCAACGATAACTTCTACGATCGAGACCCCCTCAGGATCCAGTACATCAACTACGTCAACGTCTGTGGTGCCCACTACTCCTTCTGAAACATCGACCTCCACTTCAACAAGCACTCCGTGTGACACCGAAACTAGCACTTCCTCAAGCACCTCGTCTGTGTCCGAGACCAGCTCTTCAGTCCCGTCTAGTACGCCAATTGTGTCCGGAACCAGCTCGACAACTCCTTCTAGCACCCCGTCAGTTTCACAAACCAGCACTTCCATCTCGTCAAGCACCCCAGTATTCTCGGAGACTAGCACTAGCTCCGTGTCTTCGTCGGATTCTAGCACTTCTACTGTGTCTACGACTAGCCCTTCCAGCTCTGAAACCCCCACGGCAACTAGCACACACCCTCCCTCGAGCACACCAAGCGTTTCGGAAACACCCTCAACAAGCACTCCGGTGGTCCCGACGACTTCGCCTCAGACCACTGTCACTCTGACGGTTATCCCGACGCCTCCTAGCTCCACACCGCCAGCTATCACCGACCATACAGAAACCTCAACGTCAAGTTCCTCAGATGTCTCTCACACTTCTAGCCACTCGACGAGCACCCATGTGATTCCAACCACCTCAAACTCCGGCACAAGCATTGTCTCGAGCTCAAATACCACACCCACGCCCAGCGTGTCGGGAGTGCCGACCTCGTCCCCGTCTGGGACCGCTTCCTCGTCACAGACTACCACAGGTTCCGAGACTACTACAGGTTCCGAGACTACTACAGGTTCCGAGACTACCACAGGTTCCGACGAGACCTCCACGACAAGCACAACTGAGTCAAACCAGCCCACGACCAGGCCCACTGTTACTCAGTCTACCGACACAGGATCCGTTACCTCCCTGCCCACTACAACAGAGCCAGCCATGACCACAACAGTCATTGTGACCTCGTACACAAGCATCTGCCCAACAGGTTTCACCACGATCACTACCACACTCACTTCAACCTACTGCCCGGGTACAGCCTCCGCGACAGCCACCGCCACAGTCACCAACTCTGGCTCCGTGCAACCAACCGAAACCCCCGATATCCCAGAGGGGTGGACAACAACCGTTACCGTCTGCACCGTCTGTGCAGCCACCCCAACCACCGTAACCCTAACTCTACCCCCGGCAACAACCACCACAGAGTCGACCCCCAGCCAGCCAACAGATGTCTCAGGCGGTCATGGCGAAATCCCATCCGGAGAAACCCTCACAACCATAACCGGCCCTGGATCAACAACCACAGTTATCGTTGTCCCTGCCCCTCCAGCATCGACCAGTAAGCCCATCATCGGCGGAGTCAGCAGCTCTTCTTACCCGTCCTCGACATTCTACATCCACCCGTCCACCTCCCGGGTTCCTGTTGCCCCCAGCGTTGTTTCCCCCAGCGGTACACAGGGAGGCGAAGCCCCTGTTTTCACGGGCGCCGCGTCTCGGGTTTCTGGGTTGGCAAAGGGGGGTTCTACCCTCGTTGCTCTTGCGCTTTTCATGCTTGTTCTGATGTGATGTAAAATATTTTTTTTTTCTTTTCTTTTTTTTCTTGATTCTTTGACGCGGTATAACCTGGTTATACTACGTCATTTACCTTTTATTTATGCGATGAGTGTTGATGTTGATGTAATGTCTTTTGAGAAGTATGATTCGTTAGATACATATATATCTACCCAGAATATTACTACAAAGGATTCAATAGTTCTGCCACACCTTCGAGAGATCATTTATAAGCAACCGTTTTTCGAAACCACCAAGCACCCGTATGGCCTCATACTCCCACTTCTTTTATTAGAACAGGTATCCTTAGAAACCGACCTCGGAACCTACGGGCAGCAGCAGCCTGCAACGTCAGTTGCTGAACCATGTTCACCGGTTCAGTCTAGACGTATGAACATGACATCAGACGACTCAGAAGAAACCTTATCCCGATCACCTTGGGCTGGGCTGGGTGCCTTGTGAGGGGTTAAGCAGGTATGCATTTACAGCTGGAGGATTATTAGGTCGAGAGGAGGAGGAGGAGTAGCCACCACGGTAACATGCTTGGATATCCAAATTTTCCTGCACATAAAGAGAGAGAGTACGCACATAGGTATCTGAAACTATTGCCATCAACACATGTCAGAGAAATAACGCTCAAACGGCTGGGCCACCCTGAAGAGACGGAAGTCCGCTGTCTACCAAGGACCCCCGAGATAAAGATTATTGAGAGATGTTGAAAGTCTCTCAGTCCTTTGTAAGAGACAATCATCAACTGATCCAGAACAAAGTACTCTGTCTCTCTTCCAATGCCAGACAAGATCCGGATGTCTTTGACTGAAGACAAAGTAAAGACTTCTTTATCACGCCCTCGAAGTACCACTGCACGAAGTATACCAATCTGTAATCATGCCTCCAGCTTCAGAACCCGCAAAGCTCGCAGCAGAGGTGGCTCGCATTATAGATGCAGCCCAAATGCCCAATATCCTCTGGGGCTGGGTGGCTCTCAGCCTCATTGGAGACATGACAGAATTTGTTTACATCGATTTTGTGATCTCAGATTTGAAGATTTGCCTTGCAACTAGGGTCCTGGCCGCTGCAGGATACCCTCTCTGCAAGGATCGCAGTTGTAACGAACTGAAAGGAAACCGCACTCCCAATATCCTTGGTCGTTATCGGCACCATTTCCCCCCAGAAGCGTATTACCACCTGCCAGGATCTCGACCGACTCTGGTATCTCTCCTCCGCAAATCCGGCATCCTCCTCTGGCTCCCGAAGTACGAAGTCGGACCGCCCCTGCCAACGACCCTGACTTGACCCTATCTAAGGATCCCGGGCTCCCCCGCCGCTTAGATGACGGCCCCTTGGGCCCTTGGACTGAGCTTTACCTGGTTCAAGTTTTAAATCCTAATTCTTTTACGGAAGCTGTGATCGGGCTACTGATGCGAGACTGGGATCATCCGACAGATCTGGTCGATCAATGGATATAAATGAAGATAGCATTGCACGGTCAATGCAGGCCTAATACCCGAGCATCGATGGAGGTTAAAGCCAAAGTTCCGACTGACCTGGGAATATTTCAATTACCGTAAGCCTCCTCAAGGTCACCATCTATGTTCCTCTTCTCCGGCTTCGGGGCATATGATGGAGCAGGGAGGGCTTCCGTCTAATCTGCCCAAGATCAATATCACTGAATTTGGTGGGTGGGAAGAGGCGACATCCTATATGTAGTTGGGATTCTGCTCTTTGGTAAGTTGTTTGTTCTTCATTTGTGGTTGTTTCTTTGTTTCCTACCTACACTGTCTACCTACACTAGCCACGAACAGATAATATACCTTTTACACCTGTAATCAAATTCCACTGTATTTTCTTGTAGCAGAGGGATGGTGTTGAGAATCTTTCATCACGTGCCCGCCCTTTACTTGTCCTCCTCTTCCTTCTTCCTCCTCTCCTCTCTTCCCTTCCCTTCCCTTCCCTTCCCTCCCTCCTCTCTCATCTCTCCTCTCTCCTCTCCCTCCCCTTCCTCCCTTCCCTCGAATCACTCTCTTCCTTCCCTTCCCTCCTCTCTGTCCTCCCTTTCTTGTCTCGTACATCATCTACCTTAGCTCCTTCATTACATCAAGACCTGCATTTGACGCCATACCCACGCGATTACCCTGTTGGAATTCACCGACACGACATCCTGGGAGCGCTCCTTATTATCATTCCAGCACAATGACCACGGCGGATGACAAGCGCTTTCCCGAAGGAGAATGTTTCCTACTCCTCCATTCCGATCCTTCTATGCTCGCGTTGACGCGCCTTTAGTCGTTGCTGGCTGACCATCTCCATGATGACGACCCTTATTATCTGTCAATCCCTCTGCTCTAGGAAGACCGACAATCATTCTCTTCATGACTTGTCATCATCACTCTGAGTCCTAATACAAGTCCAGCCATGTCTTATCAACCGATGTCACCTAGTCGAGGAGGTGCTTGGACGAAGGTTGTTATCTTCACATCTCTCTATGTTTTGCTGCTCGAATCTCTCATCGAATGGGTCGTTGTGCTCTATCTCTACGGGAACAAACATGTCGACTCGAAGATGGCACCGAGTTTGATTTTTGCGCTTATAGGGGTAAGTCCGCTCTTTGGTCAAAATCAGGCCGGGTCTAATTTACCCAGTCGTTCTTTACGGTGCCTCTTGTTGTTCTGCACAGTTTCCTTGCGTGGCAGTATAACAACGTTATTGGGTACGAGAGTCGAAAAAGGATGCTCCGCACCGTGTGCACTTACATCTTGCGCTTAACAATCATCATCTGGCTAGGGGCCAGTGTGTCGGGCTTGGTAGTCGTCTCCCAACAAGCGTACTGCCTTCCTGACGCTGCCAGTGGCAGTTTTTGGAGGGTTGGCATGAGTTGTGCGCTCCATCGAGCCGTTGTCATCATTTCCGTTTTGTCTTTGTAAGTCGGGGTAGTACTGTAAAGCGAAAATAACTACTAATTGCTGTTCAGCCTTACCGTTTGTCTTTATTTCTGCTCCAGGGAACTCTGCGAACGCCCATACGATGTATCGGTACTTGGAATCTACCAGCATTGGCACCGCTCCAGCCGTGACGGTAGCGTTCTCTCGGCCTCAACTTTGAAGAGCGAGAAGAGCTTGAAGCACGACATGCTCTGCATCTGCCGTCGTCCCGACGTCACATACGGCCGCACTCCATACATGACATCAAGTGATACCAGCGATAACTCGGGTTATACACCTAGCATTCAGCAGCCTACCCCAATACGTCCAACCTCTTTTCTACACTTCAGCGCAGACCCAGATGCTAAAGCTGAATATCTGTCAGGGACGACGGTCACTCCTGGAACTCAATCCGACCTTTATCTTCCTAGTGTCTCCCGGACCCCGTCTGCTGCAACTACCCAAACCCTCCCTGAGCTGCCCGGCGGCTCGGGCGTACAGCACCAATCCAACCATAAAAGAGATAAATCATCCATATCATCTCTTCGCCGGCTTCTCCCAAATGCACTCACCACCTCGCTGCCCCTTTCAGCAGACCCCCAGATCCGCGCTCTCGCTGAGGAAAACGCCCAAATAGACCTTGAAAAGCAAAAACTGCAGAAAGAAGAGCCACTCCTTGAAAACCTGAGACTCCCAGTACCTCCGCCAAAATCACCACAACCCCCTCCAAATAATAACCAGGAGCACACAACCGTACCCACGAGCTCCGCCCTCCCAAGATCAATAACCATGAACTCAGCCGAAGCCCCCGAAGTCGTCACACCACCCGCACCCCTAACCATCCGCCGCTCAAGCACCTCCCTTTCTCACCCCCTCCCTCCCAATCCAAGTTCAGGTCCAAGCCCAAGCCCCTGGTCCACACTCCTCAACCCAACCCACCCAAGACCGATACGCATAAACACAACAACACGCCTCCCACCCCATCGACACAGCCAATTCGAGCCCCTCCATTCCCACTATATCCCCCGCTACACACAAAGCCAGCGGTACCCTGGGTCTCAAACCCAACCTCGAACCCGGACCCGGAACCAGAGCTCGAACCAGAACCGGTATGGCCGGCACATCCGCAGAAACGACGTCAGCGAAGGGCAAAGTTTATACTATCAGCAACCGGTCTCAAATTCGGGTTCCGGGTTGCGAAGGCCCCGCAGCACGACGTTGAGCAGTCTGAGTATTGTTTCGGTTCCGGGGCATTTGGATTGTATTCGGGAGACGGGGGCTTCGATTGATGAGGTGTCGGCTGGACGGGATGCCGGGGGAGGGGTTGAGGGTTCGTAGCGGTTGATTTGATGGTGTTGTGTTGTGTTGGAGAGGGGATGGGACTCTGCGGGTCAGAGATGGGTAGTATGTAATGTGGCCTGGGCTGTGGAGGGGAGAAAAGATGCAGAAATAGTAATTTATTTGGTGTAACTATAGCTTTCTTTCTTTCTTTCTTGCTATGTTTCCTTGGATATTTAAGTGCGGTTATACAGGAGACTGATCTGCTTTTATATGATAGCGGAAAAATGACTAGTCTTGAGATTTCACATCTCTTTACAAAAGAAACTGAGCAACTACCTACCTAGTCATCTAGAGTGCTACCTAGGAAGGATAACTCAAGTAACATTTAAAAGCCTTTAAAAATCCCGGGAAAGAAAACACCATGAGCCCACCCAGCCTTCCAACTTAGGTTCTAACTAGTATCCCAATCGAAAAAGTAAATCCCAAACAAAATCCCAAACCCAGCAGCGCCTTGAAACACCTAATCCCAGTCCAATCCAAAGAAGTAAATCAAATAGTTTGAAAGCCGAAAGATGAAAATCCATCACGTCTTCCTGGCATATTTATACCGATACCCCTGCCTCCTCTTTCCATCCTCATCGACAATAGTATTCTCCTTATCATCATCCTGGGGAACCTCCTTCTCACCCCAACTCCATAAAAGCGCTTTGGACATCCTCTCTCTCTCTTTAAGCAGTAACTCCACACGCCGTTCCCACTCGCGCTCGCGCTTCTCGACGGATTTTGCGATCCGCAAGTCCATCGCGGATGCGGTTTCATCTTTGGCCGTGATAACGGAGTGTAGGCGTTTGGTTTCGGCGCGGAGGGAGGAGATCTCGGCGTCTTTGTTTTCTTGTTCGGGATGAGGCTGGGGGTTGGACTGGTCGAGTTCGGCGCGGAGGTCTGCTTCGCGCTTTTCAGAGGCGGAGAGGAGGGCGCGGAGTTTGCGGGTTGAGTTGGCGTGGGCGGTGCGTAGGGTAGAGATGGATGTTGCATGGGCAGTTTTGAGGCTTGCGAGTTGGGCATTGTGGGTTGCTTCGATGGTGGAGTGGGGTGTTGGAGGGGGGCTGGGTTGTTGGGTTTGATTCTGTTCTTGGTGAGGGGGTTGATCGTCTTGGAGGCGTTCGATTGTTTCAAGGGCTTCGGAGTGTTCGGTGCGAGCGCGGTTGAGCTCGCCGTGGGTTTGGTCGAGGGTGGATTTGAGTTCTTCTGCACGTTGGGTGAGGCGCGTGTTTTCTACCTCAATGGATTGGATGATGAGCTGTGACTCAGCTGCTTGATCGTGCGCGCGTGAGAGTTGCGCTTCTAGAGATTTGTTGGTGGATGCCGTCTCGCTGGATTCGGCGCGGAGTTTTGCGAGTTCCTCGTGGATCTGTTCGAGTTCGCGATCTCCCGTGTCTCTAGGCTTTGCGGGGCGGCTGGCGGTTGGCTCACCCAGGTCTTTGATCAGCTCGAGAATCTCGCTGTAGGTGCCACCAGCTGCAGGATCTACAGGCAAGTCAGCTGCCATGGCTTTGAGGGCATTCTCTTGCGCTGTGACCTGCGACTGGGCGCGGGTCAAGTCAGCCTCGAGTGTGCTGTTTTTCTCTTCTAGCGGACGATTCTTGGTCTCGAGCAGAACCATTTGGTCTTCGAGGAGTCGATATTCGCGGTGGGAGCGCGAGAGGTTCATTTCGAGCTTCTGAAGCTCCAGGCGTTGGTTGCCGATTTGACTGCGGAGTCTATCGATATCGGCGTTTTTCTCGTGAAGTTGTAACTCCTTGGCCGCTGTCACCTCTTTCAGTTTCGCGAGCGTCTCATCTAAGACCGCATCACGCTTTCTTAGCTGTTCCTGTGTCAGGGACAGCTGTTGGCGAAGTATCGCAATCGTCTCCAGACGCTCGGCATCAATGTCGGCATTCGAATTGCGACTCTGCATATCTTTCTGCATATCGGTGATCTGCTTCTGGAGGGCACTAAAGTCGGATGCGTTGATGGAGGATCGTCGGGGTACACTACCATGTGCGCCACGTTCTTGAAGCTCTTCTAGCAGAGCTGTCCTTCCCTGTAGCTCTCCTCGCAAGTGCCTGATCTCTTCCCCAGCGGAGGTTGCTTCGAGAACATGTTTTCGAGTTTTCTCAAGCTGCTCGTCGCGGTCCTTGATGGCTTGCGTCAACTCGGCAATATGTTGGCGTAAAGCCTCATCTGTGTGTTTTTCGTCTTTGTTGATGGGCGATTTGGCCTTTCGAACAGACGGTGTTGCCGTCATACTCGGTTCATCATCGGGATCTTCCTCAATATCCTCTAGATGTGTCACATCCCTGGTGGAAGTAGGCATTCGGTGCAGCAGATGCGACGGCGTAGACATGTCGACCGGCGGCTCAAATTCACTATACTCGCCAAGTTCCGCCTCATCCTCCACTTCCGGTTGTCGTAACTGGTCGTCCGCTTGTCGCTCTAGTTTGTGGTCCTCGAGTTGAGGCAGCTTGGGCTCGGAATCAAACTCCTGGCCAGGTTGCTCCTGGTCCTCATCTTGGTCGTCAACCTCCTGGTCTATTGAATCATCCTCCCCAAGTAGGTATCTTTCTAAATTTGCGGTGAAATCCTCGGGCCCCCCAACAGCCGACAACCGGTCTGCTTCCTCATCTATCTCTGGCAGTTCATCTATAGCATCATCCGGTGCGTGTCCGGTAGGAAATTGACTGAAATCGACGGTATACTCGGCGAGACGGGCATCAAGTTCCCGGGCGGCACGGTCGAGGGATGCGTCACGGAAAGCCGGGGGTGAATTGGACGGAGATCGGGCTCCCTGGCTGCTGACAGGACTTGGAAGACGGTCGGGAGAGTCGACCGGAGGGTGTTCAGAGGGCTCAGGTGAGGAGGGAGAAAAGTAAGGAGCAGCTAGGGTGGATGCGCCAACGGTGTCGTGGGAGGTTGTATCGGCCATGGCGGGCGAGTACCGCATTACATGGGAGACGCAAATACAGTAATATGTATTAGTCAAGTAAGTTCGCTGGTAAGTAGAGGATAAGACAATGTATAAGAGGGAGTGGAGGGAGGTTGATGTTGATGAAGCTGAGCGAAAGTCGAAGTTACGCGACCCGCAGCCTGTGCTTTCAGGCAGCCAGTGCCCCATTGTTGATGACATGCCGAATCAGGTTAGTCTTTGTAAATCTGGGACAATGCAAATATCAATCTCATTGAGGTCCTCAGACAAAGGGCAATTGTTATAGAAGTCCGAGGAAATCTGTTCATCCTATCTATCATCTCAAGTTCTCAACAGATTCATTCTCTATTGACATATGGCCTATGGCGTCTCTATTCAGACTTGTCGCATTTACCGTCTTCCTGGCGGTAGGCGTTGTTGTAGGTTGTGTTTGGATATGCCTGAATTGATTTGTTACACAAATAATATACCTGAATTTATCATTGACCACCTGCTTTTACTATTCTAGTAATTCTTGTATTCGTAGAATCTAGAGTAAGATCAGGGTTTTGGGGTTACGGCTTGGGGTATTTCGTTTACCCCTCGTCCCTATTTTATCCATACACAGCGTCAAGTCAACTCACTCCTCCTCTAGACCCTTCTGGACTTTTTGACCTCTTGTATATATAGAGAAAATGCCCCCAATTCCTCCCCCATCATACCCCCATCGGATCGTGCTCTATCACCAGACTTTACGCCCTGACCGAGGCTCTTACGTGTCGCTGTTACCCCTCTTGAACAACCACACAGGCATCACCCACATCATCCTCGCAGCCTTTCATCTCAACGCTCCAAATCCTAATCATATCACACTCAATGATGATCCGCCTGAGCATTCCATGTACGACCCACTTTGGGCCGAAGTCCCACTGCTACAGCAGAGCGGCATCAAGGTGATGGGCATGCTGGGTGGTGCTGCGAGAGGCACCTTTTCCTGCCTAGATGGCGACCAGGCTCAATTCGAGGCATACTACGGTCCTCTTCTGACCATGATCCGTCGCCACGGTCTAGATGGCGTAGACCTAGACGTCGAGGAACCCATGTCCATCGCCGGCATTGTACGCCTCATCGACCGGTTCAAAGCTGATCTCGGCGAGGGCTTCCTCATCACTCTCGCCCCAGTGGCAGCTGCTCTCCTGGGCATCGGAAATCTCTCTGGCTTCGATTATCGCGAGCTGGAGGGCCAGCGCGCCGGTCGCATTGCCTGGTATAATACCCAGTTCTACAACGGCTGGGGGCCCGCAGAGGATCCTCGCATGTACGCAGCCATCGTGGCACAGGGTTGGTCTCCGGCGAGGGTTGTATACGGCCTTTTGACCCATCCTGGAAATGGATCACAGGGATATGTATCGCAAGAGGTGATTGGGCCTGTGCTGGCTATGCTGGTGGAGCGATTTCCGAACTTTGGTGGTGTAATGGGCTGGGAGTATTTCAACTCAATGCCCGGTCAAAGAGAAAGGCCATGGGAATGGGCAGCACAGATGTCATTGAACATGGGGATGAAGACGCTGGTGCAGAAGGCGAGGGATCTGCTGGTTTCCCGATCGGGGTAGTTTGAAGCTATTCGCGAATGAAATCATGCCATCTCCTCCGTGGTCAGCTTTCCTCTGTCCGCCTTTTTTTCCACCTCGTCCGTTCCCCTTCATCCGAATCTCAACGGTGAGGCGTAGCATCATGTTGACCATCAGCAGCTCAGTTCTGATTCGTCTCACTTCCTTTCTCTTTCTCCGCTGGGTATGTCTCCCTTTCTACCCCGCATGCCGCATGCAATGCTGACCTGATTCAGATTCCTGGCCATATCTTCCCTCCTGTTGTCTTCACTTCTCTCGCAATTTATCTTACCTCGGTGCTCTCCTCTTCCCCCAGAAATAATAATAATGGCATTCTCAAATCCCTCATCACCGGAGTTCCCTGCCGCCGATCGTGGGCGACGCGTTTGGCCATCGTAATCAACCTTCTTTGTGGCCTGTTTACACTGGACTTTCTCCTGCGCGGCTTCATCCTATATCCTACTTCGGAGCTGCGCTTCTCTCGCGTTGGATACGTCTCGCATAATACCGCTGATCTGCTCCTCCGAGAGCCCGACTCTGTTCAGCTTCCAGTAGTTGTCTCTTACAGAGAAGCCCATGCTGAGGATAATGATACCTCTTGGATCCAGGTAGCAACTATCGAGAATCTCGACGATGCAACGGACTTTACAACCACCATAACCTTTAGCAATCTAAGTCCCTCTGCTTCCTATCATTATGCTCTTTCAAACAATCAGACCGGCATCTTCGTCACCAGCGCAGCTCCGGACTCGTCCGCCGCCAAGAAGCTCAGTTTCCTGACCTCCAGCTGCATGAAGCCCAACTTCCCCTACGATCCCAGGCGTCATCCACTACGCATCCCAGGACTTGACAAGATGACCACGGCCGTCTCCTCTCTCCGCCACCTCCCGCCGTCATTCATGCTCTTCCTAGGTGATTTCATCTACATCGACGTCCCCCAACGATTCGGTTCATCCGTCGCCCACTACCGCAGCGAATACCGCCGCATCTACTCATCCCCATCCTGGACTTGGACCGCCGCCAACCTCCCCTGGATCCACACCCTCGACGACCATGAGATCGCCAACGACTGGAACCACGGCAATACCACACCTCCCTACCCCGCCGCCATAGACCCCTACCTCCACTACCACGCCTCCATCAATCCCCCCGCCCCAGACACAGAGACCTCTAACACAAAATCCTCCTACACCTCCTTCACCAATGGCCCCGCGTCCTTCTTCCTCCTCGACACCCGCTCCTACCGCTCCCCCGCCGACGAAACAATCCTCGGCAAAATCCAACTATCTGCCCTCCTCTCCTTCCTCTCAGCCCCGGAACCCTCCCACATCCGCTGGAAAATCATCTCCTCCAGCGTCCCCTTCACCCGGAACTGGCACGCCGGAACCGCAGATACATGGGGCGGCTTCCTCTCCGAACGCGCTATCGTCTTCGACGCAATGCGCTCCGCCCAACGAACCCTCGGTATCCGCATCGTCATGCTATCCGGCGATAGACACGAATTCGCAGCTACACATTTCCCCCCTCTCCCTCCCCCTCCTTCTTTTCCCCCCCATAATCCCCCCACAGAAGAACCCCCCAAAACAAACGAAAACCAAGACCTCATCGAATTCTGCACTGGCCCGTTAAACATGTTCTACCTCCCCATCCGTACATACTACCAATCCGGTCCCGACGATGTCCCAATCAAATACCTTCCTGACGGAAACACTAAATTCGGCCTCGTGCAGATCGAAGATGGTCTTGTCAATTCCGTCCCAAGCTCCTTGCTTACATATACCCTCTATATCGATGAGAGTGTGGTTTGGAAATATAGACTCAGTGTGCCACTAGCTGAGTCTAAGGATCACTACCAGCCTGCTGCTGCTGCTGCTGCTGCGGGGGCGGAGGATGGGGCGGAAAAGGCAAAGAGTGTCTCGGGATTGTTTCCACCTGGTGAGGTTTTGGTTGATGAGTCTGTGGAGGGGTGGATGGATTGTTTTGTGGGGAGGGTGCTTGGGTGGAGTGGTTTGAGGGTTGAGTATCCGGCTAAAGATTGGGTTGTTTGATTTGATTTGATGATACTTAAGTGAGTTAAAAGCTGTTGTTGTTGTACTTGTTTACATAGATTAAGTATATAATTGAAGAGAGTAATTAGCGTAGAATGGATTTTAGTTTGAATTGGTTTGAATTAAATTCACAGGACAAGACGGATAGATAAATTTAGTAGTAGACGCCGGACTCCATCCATGCGGAAATATACCTCATCTCAAGATAACGTGGACGTACGGGAAGAAAGCAGTGTAAGATCGGATCATGTCAAGCTCGCGATAGAAAGTAGAAGGGAGGGAAAGGAAAGGAAAGGCAAGGCTACCGCCTTCCTCTTCCAGCACCGCCGCCGCCGCCGCCCATACCACCCATACCACCCATCAAGCCGCCCATTTGGCTCATCATTGATTGTAGATCCATCCCGCCTAGGCCTGGTAACCCACCGGCGCCGCCGGCACCACCACCACCACCCTGACCCTGCAACATCTGCATCATCTTCGTCATGTCGCCCATTCCGGGCATGCCGCCCATGCCACCGGCGCCACCCATCGACGCCATGCGCTTTTGCATAGCTGCGAGCTGTTGCTCCTTGTTTCCGCCCTTGAGCATGTTCTGCGCGCGCTGCATCTGCTTCTTTTGGCCACCGACACGCTTCGCCATCCCGGCCATCATGCGGTGCTGGGAAAGGAGGTCCTCGACCTCGCGGACTGTTGTGCCGCTACCGCAGGCGATGCGGACCATTCGGCTGGGTTGTTCGACGAAGTTCTTGCCGTCGCCGTCGAGTTCGGCGGCTGTCATGCTATCGAATATGTAGACCATGCGGCGGAGTTTCATGGAGCCGTCTTCGTCGTCGAGGCCGGCGGTGAGGTTTGAGAGGCCGGGGATCATGCCGGAGAGTTTGGAGAGCGGGCCCATCTTCATGATTGAGGTGATGTTCTCGCGGAAGTCGCGGAGAGTGTAGATACCTTCGGCGATGTGTTTGTAGGTTTCTTTGGCGGCGGCAGAGTCCTTTGTTACGGCTTGAACGTGCTCGACTAGTCCGGCCATGTCGCCCATTCCTAAGAGTTTCTGAACAAAAGCCTTGGGTTCGAAGCGCTCCAGGTCCATGAGATGCTCGCCGGTACCGAGGTAGATGATGGGGGTGTGAGTGGCCGCGACGGCGGAGATAGCACCACCACCTGCTGCGTGGCCGTCGGTCTTGGTGATGATGATAGCTCCAAAGTCCGCGGTGGCTTTAAAGGCCGATGATTGTGCCTCAGCCGATTGTCCAATGGTGCTATCCAGCACGAGGATTGTCTGGTCGGGCGTCACCGCCGTCTGAATCTGTGTCATCTCTGTGAACAGCTGCTCCTCTTGCTTGTGCCGACCACTTGTATCAACGATGATGATTTCAAACCGCTCCTTCTTGAACTTGGCCACACCTTCAGCCGCTACGAGGGCGGGATCGGTCTGCGTCAGGCTTCCGTAGTAGGGGATCTTCGCCTTGGTTGCGTTCTGCTTCAACTGGTCAAAGGCACCGGCTCGGAAGGTGTCCGCGCAGACAAGAGCCGTCTTGAACCCGCGCATTTGATAGTGTCGGGCGAGCTTGGTACATGTGGTGGTTTTACCAGCACCCTGCAGACCGACGAACATGATAACATTCGAACGGCCTTTCTTAGGGCGGAAGGGGTCTGCGTGTGGGTTGACGAGGGAAACGAGCTCATCAAAAACGGTCTTCTGGATCAGTCGTTTCTTGTTCACGGCTGTGGGGAGGGAGGAGAAGTTGACGCTGGTTTTGATGGATTTCCGGAGTTGCTGGACTAGACGGACGTTGACGTCGGCTGAGAGCAGGGCAGCGCAGATTTCTTTCAGCATCTCCTCAAAAGCCTTGCTTCCGGTGTTAGCATATCCCAGCTATGGTAGATTGTAGGCGGGGTGTGCACCTTTTCGTCCAGATTAGGAGACCGAGTCAAGTCATTGACGGCGGAGTTAATTCGCCGCCCCAGATCCTGGAGGACCATGATGTCGGGTTCTGATAAGTGTGATCTCAATTAACAGTCCGGAATTAAAATCAGAATGCGTCGCAAGGAAAGACAGAGACGTGGTTGAAGTGGAAGAAGCGAAGGCGAAGGCGGAGAGGCAACGTTAACCCCGCAGCCAATCAGAGCCCGCGGTCTTTTTCCGCCCGCAGAGCAGAAAAAAAAGTCAACGCTGCCCTTGATCTAAACTATTTATCAACATTCAACAACCATAAGTCCATATAGGATTACACATTCTCAGTATGCCGCTTACGACAAGTCAGAAGAAGAGAAAGGTCCTCGATGGCTTTCAGGGCAAAACGGGCCGCCCGAACAAGAAATTCAGAAAGCAGCTCCAATACCACAGCAGCTCCGAGGAGTCCGACGCCAACGACGCTGACGACGAGCCCACCGACTTTAAAGCAGTCGATCTTGCAGACTCCGATAATGAGACAGAAAAAGTGACTCTAAAGGATACCAAACGGAAGCAGGCGCGGAAACTAGTGCTTGAGAAGAAATCTCAGAGCGACGAAGAAGCAGAACAGTCCGACTCTAATGCCTCCTCCGATGCCGACGAAAACGAAGATGATGGCGCGGATTCCGACGATTCTATGCAAGCAAGTACATCAGGGCTGAGGGCGATGCCCAAGCGCAATGATCCCTCTGCTTTCTCAACCTCCATCTCGAAGATTCTTGCCACGAAATTGCCGACCTCTGCACGCGCAGACCCAGTGCTATCGCGCAGCCAGATCGTTACACAAACCACAAATCAGATTGCAGAGGACAAGTTAGACCATCAGGCGCGGGCTAAGCTACGCGCGGAGAAGAAAGAGGAGCTGGATCGGGGTCGGGTTCGTGACGTTCGGGGTATCTCGACTGGCCATGCAGGTGCCGTGGCGGAGGAGGACAAGCGGCTGCGCAAAATCGCCCAGCGCGGTGTGGTGAAGCTGTTCAATGCCGTCCGGGCAGCACAGGTTCGTGGAGAGGAGGCCGCCAAGGAAGAGAAGAGCAAGGGTACTGTCGGCATGGGCGAGCGAGAAAAGACAGTCAACCAGGTCAGCAAGCAGGGATTCTTGGAACTGATCAACGGGAAGAAAGGGAAGCCGCTCAATATTGAGGAGGCTTAGCGCTTCTAATGAGGTTTGTTTGCTGTGGATTTGATTATGTTTAGGCGTTCATGGTATTCAAGTTATTGGGTCAAAAGTTTATGTACAGTTGCTAGACCTGCTGCTGTTCTGCGAAATATTTGAATGGAGATGGGGATACCCTAGGATACCATATAGTATACTACATCTACGACTTGCAATTGCGCTGTATATCCTTGCCCATATCATATCATACATGCCTCCCTCTGCAATTTCTTAATTTTTTGCCTGGAAATCGCTCGCTTGCAGATTCCGTGTCATAGAAGGCAGTCGCACCACCATTCCATCCAACTCCTTGTTCATCAATACCTGGCATCCCAGCCGCGATGTCTCCGTCAGTCCAAACGCCAGATCAAGCATGTCGTTCTCATCGTCCGAGGGTTCCTCCATCTTATCAAACATATCGGGGTCCTCCACTATAACATGGCATGTCGAACAAGCGCATGATCCGCCACAAGCCCCTAAGCAAAAGAACCTGTCAGTATCATTTAGCAACTTGTAACCAAGGTATCGAACCTTCCATCTCCAAATCATTGGCTTGCGCAATGTCTAGCAGATTGTCCCCCTCCGAGACCTGAAGGTCAACCTTTTCGCCATCCTTGTCAATGAAGGATACATTAATTCTGACAATTAGTACCTCTATGTAGCTTAGAGATCGAGGTACTCACTCCTCTCCAGCCTTTGGGGGGGTAATATGACCGTGCTGGACTCCTGCGGTGACGGAGAAGCTCCGCACTTTGTCGGCTTGCTTCCACAGCTGATGGTTTCGAGTTAACGCTGTTCTCCCTTTGGTCATCGGCAATCGACTTGAACTGGATACTCGAGAGATCCGTGAGGTATAGCTGAGAAACCGGGCTGGCTGGGAGCGACAGGCGTGCTCTCCGGTGACTGCATGACGCAGTAGGCTCAAGCTGGTGTCCTTCCAGAAAGACATTGAATTAGAATGCCAGTAATAAAAGGTGAGACGGTTTTCGAGAGAAATCCGAGTCGAGAAGAGAGCAAAATATTTTCTGGTGCAGATCCAAGATGGGAGTCACAAAAGCAAAAGCAAATAGGAAGAAGGGAAATAAAAATCCCGAGCGAAAGCGGCGTTTTCGGACTTTTCACCAACTTCCAAGTTCTCATCTTCTCTTCTTCTTCGCTTTGCCCCCCACTAACCACCATTATACATTCTATACAATAATTCAAGATGTCCTGTCGCGAAGGACCAAATCCCCTCCGTCCATACTACGTCCCTCCCTCAATCGGCCTCGATCAAGATGCCTCCTTCTCCTCGCCTCCCAATGCTTCCTCTACCCAGGTCTTCGGGGGATCAGCGCGCGACCTGCTCCCCGATCTAGACTATTCAGATTATCTCGAGAGCTCGCCTTCGGTCTCGGGTTGGATCCGGGAAGCTTTGGATACTGCGATCTGGCGGTACACCTCTGTCTTAACGTCACAGCCGTTCGACGTCGCAAAGACGATATTGCAAGCGTATGTGGTGCCCGGTGATTCCTTAGAAGGGCAATTTCCACAGGGCGGCCATCAGAGGTCGGGAAGGGGCAGTAGAAATGATTCTTATGACGATGTGGGCTCTGGTGATGACGAAGAAGATGTGGGCTTCCTTTACAGTGTACAAAGTGGGAGCTCTACTAACAAGCTCTGTAGGATTTGTCCTCCGACGATGAGAGCAGTTACTTTACCTCTGCAGCGCCGAGTGTATCATCACCATCTCGACGCACCCGCAAACCTCCTCGCCGCCGGGTCACCGACCGCAGCGGCTATATCGCGTCTTCATCCAAACCCAGTTCCCGGCATGCACTAACTATCAAGAACCCCTCATCGCTGATGGACGTACTCTCTCAGCTCTGGTCCACCAGCGGCCCGACTTCACCCTGGAAAGCGACCAATACAACTTTTATCTACTCTCTACTTTTGCCGACGCTCAATACCTTCATCCGCAGTCTTTTGTCCGCCATTGTGGGGTTGCCGGAGGACGACATTACGCCATCCATGGCGAGCGATATCCTCACCTCCACCTCTCCGATAGCAACCTTGATCCTTTCCTTCATATCCTCGTCCCTGTCGGCCATGCTCCTAGCCCCCATTGACACGGCCCGCACGTTCCTCATTCTCACTCCCGTCACTCACGGCCCCCGCTCTCTCCTTCGGGCCATCCGCCAGCTCCCAACCCCCAACTACACTATCCCCCCGCACCTGGTTCCCATCACCATTCTCCATTCAAGTCTGCCGAATTTGGTCACAGCCAGCACCCCGCTCTTCCTCAAAACATATCTCTCCCTCGACCCCGTTCTAAACCCGTCTACATGGAGCCTATTCGCCTTCATCGGATCCGGCATCGAGCTAGCCATCCGCTTCCCTCTCGAGACCGTCCTCCGCCGTGCGCAAATCGCCACTTTCACATCCCCCAGCATCCGACAAAATAGCGCAGGCCCTTCCCACCCCACAGCGCCAGATGCAGCAGCCCAGGCCGCAGAAGTCGAAACCATTGTCCCAACACCACAAACCTACCGCGGCGTCGTCGGAACAATGTGGAGCATAGTCTACGAAGAAGGCATCCAGTCCACCCCGGAAGCCGAACGCGCCCGCGAACTCCTCGGCAAACCCGTCTCCCAGCGCAAACGCCAGGGTCAAGGCATCCACGGCCTCTATCGGGGCTGGCGAATCGGCATGTGGGGAATTGCTGGGATGTGGGGAGCAAATGCTCTTGGAAACGTCGCGGGTGGCACAGATGACGGCCCAATGCCAAGTGGTGGTCGATTCTAATCCTTTTACCTTCACTTTCTTTACCTTCAGATACCCCTCTTTTTCCATGATCCTTGCCCTTACTTCAAACTCTGTAATATTACTAACGCCGTGACGGGACATACTTTTATCATACCTAATTTCCAACGTTATATACCGGGGAACCTGAATTAGTCAAGGCGGTATTTATCTGTTCTGATTCTGTCATAACTCATTCTTAACGACGCATGTCTTCTATATCATATCATGTCGTCTTTGACTTAGCGCATCTCTCCTCCATGTTGATTGAATGCAAACAAGAATCATCCATATCTATATCTACATTTGAGATCAATACTCAACTTCAGTATGTATTTCAGTCATGTTTGGTATTGACGATGCTCTAATCCATACAATCACCCGTAAGGCCTGGAATGAGAATAATCCCACACTACAAGTTTAGAACCCTTCCATCCAAACAAGGACAAAGAGGCTAAGCAAGTCGGTTCCAGGTGGAATATGTACCCTCAGTATACCGTCTTAATATCCCATGGATAGGATACCAAGGACCATCCAAGTCCTCTTCTAGATTAAAGATCCATTCGTTCCTACTCTCAACGGGTTTCAATCGCACTCGATTCTCTTTGTTTGCATTCATTGTATTTGTATAGTATATGGTCCGTCAAGATAGATGATCACGGAATCCTTGACCCAAGGTAGTAGCTTGGGTAGGTAGTGAAGTAGTTATGTGCCAATCCCGATAATACAATTCAAGGTGTTGACAAAGTCAAGGTCAACCCATCAAACGACCAGCGACTCAACCTCTGACTGAAAGTCGAAGAGAGAAAGAGAGAAAGAGAGAAGTAAAACGCCATCATTCACCCATCTAATCATAACAGAAAATCAAGCCTGTCCCAATTCATCCCAACCGGGCCCTTAGAGCCCGTTTTCCCTTTTCGTTGAAAGTCTTGTTTTTGATGTGCTTGATCGATTTTTCTCCGAGTTTATGATATGTTTTGTGTGTACTGTAATGGTCCTAAGGCTCTACCTGTGCGAGATTGGCGTGTGCCTAGGTATGTTTCGTGATGTAATTCGTATAATACAAACTCAGACGTAAATGAGTCAGGTTTGGGTATCATCAAAAAAGCAAAAAAAAAAGGGAAAAGAAATATCAAAAGGCTAGGCGGCTATTTGTCGGCAAATCGTCGGTCAAAGTACCGCAGCACGCCCATGACGCTCGCGGCCTCGACTTCCATCGCGGCTCGAGAGGTAGTGGCGGGGCTTACTTCTTGGGGATCGGGGAGAGGGTAGAGTTTCGGTAGCCAGGAAGTGAGTTCATCACTGGCACGCGAGAAGTTCGGGTGTCGTGAGAGAGTTGTGAAGGTGTCGGCACAGGAGAGAGTGAGTGGAGGTGTTGCACCACGACGAGGTGCCGGGGGGCGGGTAGTCTGGCAGCAGCCACCATCAGGACCTTTACCGCCGCAGCATCCAGTTGGTGTGCCGCTGGCGGAACGGGAGGCCGCTAAGGTCTTGCAGAAAAGGGTCCTTCGAGGATCTGATAGACACTGGGTGCATGTTCCAGGTCCGTTTGCGCAGGGATTTGTTGCCTGGTTGAGGGATGGTAGGGTAACTTCTGAGCGCGTGTCGCTCTCAGACGGAGGGGGTGTGAACTGGGAGATGTTTTGAATCGGGGCTAGCCGGTTATTTTCAAATGTGCTTCCCCGCCGACGTTGTTCCTCCTGTGCAGCCATCTCGGCGCAGATACAGGGTGTGCCATCCTGGCAGAAACCGCAGGGATCCACTGGAGGCGAGGAGATAGAGCTGAGGGTGTCTTCGTGGTGAGAGGGGGCGAACCGAGTGGTGAAGTCGATCTCCATCTCCTCTGGCTCGGGCTTTATCTTAGGTTCAGTGTCCTGTGCCATGCGGCTTGGGTGCAGCGAATCTTTCATCTCAATATCGGGCATTGCGAATGCGTCCTCGATGCACTGGCAGTGTGTTGTAGAGCACCGGTTACAACCCAAGGGAACCTCCTCCGGCTCCGGCTGACTGTTGTTAATCGACAGATTCCTTCCACTCTGTTTACGAGAGGCCCTTGTAGAGGTCCGAGGTGGCAGAGGCACTGCATCCGTGGAAGAGGCGTTCTTGTCCGGCAAAGAGGCGCGGAACTCCTTGACTAGGGTTTCTCTGGCGGCCTTCTCAACCGAAACATCTTTCTCTAAGGCATGACACCGGTCGCGCCACCAGGCCATCTCAGTCCGACATTGTTCAACCTCTCTTGAGAGGGTCGAAATCTGTTCCTTGAATGTGGTGACATGAATATCATGGTCGTCTTCCATGAGCTTCATTTGGTCCTCGAGTTCATTTACACGAGCAGCTCGACGCTCGCGAAAAGCCCTCTGGGCAGCGCGATTCTGCGCTTTGCGCTTTGTGGGGGGCGTGTCTGTAGCTGGTTTGCGACCTGGTTTCGGACGTGGAGGAATCACCCATTCTCTGGAGGTGATGGATCCGGGTGTGCCCGGTCCGGGTGACGGTGAGACTGTGGGCTTGGCGACCAACGCGGGGGCCAAGGGGGCAGCTGGCACGGTAGAGAGCACTGGCTGAGCAGCCATGGTGTAAAACAAATTTCCCTATTTGTTCAGGGGAAAGTTCTAATGGGAGATTAGTTGTGGAATAATAGTTTCATCGGAAGGGGAGGCGAACGCAAGTGGTGGTATCACTGAATTGCCGCTTCGGCCGGAGGAGCGGAAGTGCGTCCTTCGGCTGAAGCAAGTTGTAGAAAGAGAAGGGGGTATATGGTATAGAATATCTGTTCCTGGGTAGATAATTTCCCACATTTAAAGAGAGAGAAATACGATTGGGGTGGGAGAGGGAGAAGAGGGGAAGCTGTGTAGAGGGGAGAGTCAAGTTAAGAGGAAGTTTTGGACGCCAGGGTTGTCCTTGCAGATTCGGATCAGATTAGATTATTATCGTGCGGCCTTTCCGACTTCGGAGCGAGTCGTGGAACTGTTGCTCCTGGCTCTCTTCCTGATTGGCTAGAATAGGGCTAACTGCGCTTTGGTTTCTGCTCTCTTTTCTGGAGTAGACTACGTAACTTTGGACACTGGAGACAACTCCATATTTTATGGTTGAAGCTGGTCATCGATGATATAAACATCGATCTCAACATAACTCGTTTCAGCTTCTCTCCTACCTCGAAGAAGCATCAGATAAGTAATGGGATCGAATTGACTCTGGATTATCTGATGAAAATCATGAAAATACCTTTCAGTTTTGGTCGGAACCGGAGACAAATTCGTCGTCTGATCTTATCTGATTGCGCCTTTCCCCTTTCGGAAAGCCAGCCCCAGCCCCGGCAGACTGAGCAATAATGATACCGAGCTCACTGGATACTCTCAAGGGTGGAGGGTTGAATTTTTCTTTTTCTTTTAGGTAATTTCTCCTTCGTGGTAGTTACTACGTAGTACTGTAGTCAGTGAGTCACGGTTGAGCTCTGCTGTGCTTCTGCCGTTGTTAACCACCGATAAACGGAATCGACGGAACCGGTCATTATTTTCCACCACCTCGGCGGCATTGAGGGGGCGGTTGCGTCTTTGTACCTAGATGGAGGCTCAATTGATTCTCTTACTCAATGGTCATATATGGAATGGTATGGAATTGTGAGCGGGTTGTGTTCGAGGAGTTAATCGTGTTGCATTACGTATTATTATTCCTAAACAGCAACAATATGGAGTAGAGGGGATGATCATGGCGAATTCAGTCAGCCTTCGCCGTGCCGTCTCTGAGAGATGGACTTGAGTCCGACAGTTGGGTGGCCGATGTATTTGGGAGGAAGTACTTAATTAGAAGACTTAACTTCTGGAGAGCATAGTTAGCTCGAGCATGTTAGTCATGTACTGATTTCGTCTCATTGGAGCAGTCTTGCAAAAAGATATTGTTGAGCCGGTCGCCAGAGATGCGGGATTGGGGTCAAACTAAATGATGATAGAGAGACAGATGAAACGGGCGAATAGAGGCAAGCTCCATGAGATACGTTGGTTCGATGAGATGAGGTCTGATTCAACTAACTAGCTGGCTATCTAGGGGCTTTATATAGGCGATCTGGGAGATTAGATCTCCTTCCCAATTGGGAAGGAGAGGTTGGTCGATCGAACGATTGTAGGCCTTGGTACCAGTAGACATTGGCTCTCAATATCCAGAAAGTCGGTGTATCGGGACTAGGGAAGTGTAGCGGTGTATTACGGAGTATCGATATTCCAGTAGGGCTGACAGATTTAACCATGTGGTGACAGTTTTGGTGCATTCTATAAGCTGGCACGTGCGGCATACTACATTATACCTAGTACAGCTTGGATGACCCTATTCGCAGCGTCCTCTGTGGCTTGACTTAAAAGTATTTCTTACAGAATATGTATTTCCACTACAGGTTTGGGGTTGAGGCTAAACGTGGTTCAGACTACTTTATATATATATCTTGCCCGTCACTACAGGGGGGCGGTACCTCTGCTCATTTCATTTGCATCTTAATCCCCTTGGGGGACATCAAGGGGACACCCCTCTATATTCAAGGGCACTTTTTCTGATCTTTTGCTTGGGGAACAGATGTCATGTTTTTAAGAAGAGGTGTGTGGCAATTATTGCCAAGCCTTTTCTGAACCTATGCTGCCTACTACCTAGGCTTAAGTGACTTCGAAAGATGTAATATGTCTTATCCCTTCCTCTCCCTCGACAATTAAGATTTGACATTCAAGACTCACATTCTTGCTCCCCATAGTCTATCATTCTCCAACTTCTACTTATTATCTGGCACGCCTTTAGCCGTGTGGTTAGAATGAAGCCTCTGGATCGTCTTCTACGCCACTTTCATGCCAAAGAGAGACAAAAACTGCCTTCGAATAACAGCCATGGTTAGTAGAATGATCATTCTTAATAGAGCATCCCCTGTCAATTATGGATGATGGCCTTGATATTATCAGGTTGTTCAATTTCCTTCTATTTTTCTTCCATGCTTGCATTGTCTTCATTTCTTGGAATAATTTCTTCGCTTCTGAACCCTTATAAGTCGAGTCTGCCCGACCATCTCTCCAAAAATGGAGGGAGTCGGGTCGTTGACACTGCTTCAATACCAATGACTTTCTCATAATCCTTTTTCTATTCCTTCCCCCTGTCTGGTCTGAACCCTGAGTCAAAATGCTCATTCATCATCTTCTACCATCGCTGCTAGTTCCCGTGGTAAATACTCAATCGTCACCAAGCACCTTCGCTCAGAATGCGCCACAAGCTCAAACCCCTCCTCCAGAACCACTGACTGTGTTCGCGCATTTCATAGTAAGAAAACACTACCCGAGAGTGTAAAATGTACACTAACAAACCAGGTCGGAATAGCAGGGCAAATGTCACAATCCGAGTGGGAGCGGGATATCATCGAAGCCCAAAAGGCTCATATCGACGGATTTGCCCTAAATGTGGCTCCTCAAGACGACTATACCGAGCGTGTCCTGCAGGCAGCGTACGATGCAGCTGAAGAAATCGGAGATTTCACGTTATTTATCTCGTTCGACTACGAGTCTGGGGGACCATGGCCGCCAGATCGAGTTATTGCCTTGATTAATGCGTACAAGAACAGACCTGCTCAGTACATCTACAGGGGAAAGCCGTTGGTATCGACGTTTGAAGGGGCAGCAAGTTCGAATGACTGGTTGAGTATAAAGAAAGCTACGGGCTGTGTGTTCATCCCAGACTGGACGAGTCTTGCGCCTTCGGGTTTGCACACTGTCTATGACAAGATTGACGGCGCGTTTAGCTGGGATGCCTGGCCGGTTGGGGCACAGGAGAAGAGCACATCAAGCGACAAAGCCTGGGTCGATGCACTTTCCGGCAAGCCATACATGATGGCCGTTTCACCGTGGTTTTACACGAACCTGCCTCAGTGGAATAAGAATTGGCTCTGGCGCGGTGATGACCTGTGGCATTACCGCTGGCAGCAGGTGATTGAAATGCAGCCGGCTCTAGTCCAGGTATGTTGAGTGGTCGTTCTAATTGCATGATGTAATCTGACAATTTGCTTTTGTAGATTCTTAGCTGGAATGACTACGGGGAGACGCATTACATCGGGCCAATCTATGATTCAGGAATCCCGGACGGAGCGTCGCGTTATGTCAAGGGATATCCTCATGACGCGTGGCGCACAATCCTGCCCCATTACATTGATGCCTATCGTCGACGAAACGGGATGCTTCGAGAGGGCTCGTCGACTCCGAGTGCGGTCAGTCTAAAATACCCCATCTCGTATACAGACAAGGTCGTGTACTGGTACCGACTCAACCCTAGTTATGCTGGAAGCGCTGGTGGCACAACAGGCAATAACCCGAACATGGGCCAGCCGGAATTGAAACCCGGAGAAGTTTCGCAGGACCGAGTATTTGTCAGTGTGCATGTGATGGAGCCAAGCCATGTCCATGTTCAAATCGGAGATGCAGCGCCTACGATCCTTCTTGCGAAGGAGCCCGGAGTAAATCACTACTCCGTGCCTTTTAAGGGACAGACTGGACGGGTGCGATTTGCAATTGTGCGGCATGGGAGCGAAATTGAGACAACCACAGGGCCTGCTATAACAGAGAATTGCAAGGATGGGTTGGTGAATTGGAATGCATTTGTTGGGTCGAGTTAGAATAGCAGTACTCCGTAATGACATTGTAAATGTTTGGTGGCTGGACAGTGGAGGACAGTTCGATTAGAGATAAGCCTCTCCGCACGACTCCAGCTCTTCCTTCGTCTCATCTCCAACTCTTTCTGCATCCCTCACTTCTCTGTCTACTCTCTCGAATTCTATTCCCAGTATAATCCTGCTACTGCACAATGACCAAGAAGAGTGCTATGAATTCTCAGCCAAACCTGGCTTATCGCCCGTATGGCCAGCTGCCTGAAACCCTCCACCTCAACTACCTTCCGACTCCTGCCACGCCTCCTGCTCCTCCCAGCACGACCCGCGAATCGATCAACCCCGAAGACTACTCGCAGAAATACTGCGATTTCATGACCGGACACCCCACCATCTTCCACGCTGTCCACGGTTTCGGAAAGCAACTCGAGAGCAAGGGATACAAGTTCCTGTCCGAGCGGGAGTCATGGACGTCGAAGCTCGAACGCGGGGGCAAATACTACACCACGCGGAACGGAAGTGCGTTGATTGGATTCTCCGTTGGCAAAGAGTACCAGAGTGGTAACGGTATTGCCATTATCGCCGGCCACATCGATGCCATCACGGCCAAACTGAAGCCCGTCTCCAAGCTCCCCACCAAAGCAGGCTACAGTCAGCTGGGCGTTGCTCCCTACGCTGGTGCCTTGAATAAGACCTGGTGGGATCGTGACCTGTCCATCGGAGGAAAGGTCCTCGTTCGCAATACTAGCTCGGGCAAGGTCGAGTCCAAGCTAGTCAACCTCGACTGGCCGATTGCACGTATCCCGTCGCTCGCAGAGCACTTTGGTGCTCCGGCCCAGGGACCCTTCAACAAGGAGACGCAGATGGTACCTATAATCGGAGTCGACAACTCCGATCTCTTCCAATCTGCGCAGGACTCTAAGGCCGAAGACGAGGGCATCGAAGTAGGCACATTCGCTGCGACGCAACCTCCCAAACTCGTCAAGGTCGTCTCCAAAGAACTCGGCATCACGAACTTCAGCAACATTCTCGGCTGGGAACTCGAGCTCTACGACAGCCAGCCCGCCCGCCTCGGCGGCCTCGAGAAAGACCTCATCTTCGCCGGCCGTATCGACGACAAACTCTGCTGCTACGCCGCCCAGGAAGCCCTCATTGCCTCTTCAGATGACACCTCCCCTTCCTCCATCAAGATGGTCGGCTACTTCGATGACGAAGAAATCGGCAGTCTTCTCCGCCAAGGTGCCCGCTCAAACTTCATGTCCAGCGTCGTCGACCGCATCACTCAGTCCTTCGCCTCCTCCTACGGACCCGACCTCCTCGCCCAAACCGTCGCAAACAGCTTCCTCATTTCCTCAGACGTCATCCACGCTGTCAACCCCAACTTCCTAAACGTGTATCTCGAGAACCACTCGCCCCGCCTCAACGTCGGCGTCACCGTTTCCGCAGACTCAAACGGCCACATGACCACCGACAGCGTCAGCTACGGGTTCATCAAGCGCGTCGCAGACCGATGCGACTCCAAGCTTCAGGTCTTCCAGATCCGAAACGACTCAAGGAGCGGCGGCACGATTGGGCCGATGACCAGCGCACAGATCGGGATGAGGGCGATTGATGTGGGCATTCCGCAATTGAGTATGCATAGTATTCGGGCGACCACGGGGAGCTTGGATCCCGGGTTGGGCGTTAAGTTGTTCAAGGGGTTCTTTGATTACTTTGAGGAGGTAGATGCGGAGTTTGTGGATTTTTGATCTCATCTCATAATGAAGCACGGGGATGATTTGCATGCTTGTGTCGTCTAGGTGTTGCGTGCTGTGTGTGGTATGGATTGGTATTCCGTGGTAGATGAATACAGAGTACTTGTTGGATATCTAGCTAGGAGTCTCGTCTTGCATATTTTCTAGGAGCTAGGTTGCTTTGTACTACATAGCAGTAGTGATTCTTGATCTAAATGCATAATGCCTATCTAAAACCCTAGAATTTTGGTGAAACAACAGTAGCAAGATATTGATATTCGCAGTCCATTAGAGATTATATGTATATAAATAAATATGTATGTAGTTTGACTAATCCCCGTCTCCCTATAAGAACCAAAGTACTCTTATAGTAACAGTCTATTTAGTATTCATTTCCCCAGAAACGTCAAAGCCCCAAGACAAAGCGCATCCACCCCCGCCCTCATAGTCGGCTGTATAACAGGCGCAAAAAGCGCCGAGTGGTTCCCTGGTATTTCTTCTGTACTACTAGAAGCTTGATCCGAATGAACCCTATCCCAAAGCTCTGGATCAATCCCCCCCAGGAACCAAAAGCAAGATGGGATATCCTTGCATGTCGCTAACGTAGAGAAATCCTCGCTAACATTTGTCCGTGGTGTATCGGGGTCGAAATCCTCCCCGAAATGCGTCTCAAAGGATCCAGCTAACTGAGCCGCGACTTGTTTATCGTTTAACGTAGGCGGAAACCGCCGAGTCGGTTTGAATATAGGCGGTTTCGGCGACCCGCTCGCCAAACATTCCGCCTCGACGATACGCTGCACAGCAGCGATGATTTTCTGCCGAGTCTCAATCTTGACGGTGCGGAAATCAAGCCCGATTTCGGCTCGGTCTGCGATGATGTTCTCGGTTTGGCCCGCTTGTAGACTTCCAACCGTTACCACGGCTACATCGCTTGGGTCGATTTCTCGACTTACAATCCCTTGCAGTCTGACAACGATATGCGCAGCCAGAAGCGCAGGGTCGACCGTGTGATGCGGTAGCGAGCCATGCCCGCCGCGGCCGAAGACGGTGATCTTAAGACTATCAGCAGCAGCCATGATAGTGCCGGGGCGTGAGCCGATAGACCCGGCACGCAGGCGCATAACGTGCTGGCCGAGAACGTAATCCGGGATTGGGATTTTATCATCAAGGTAAAGGCCATCGTCAACCATAGCTTGTGCGCCACCGCCTCGTTCTTCGTCTGGTTGGAACAGCACGATCAAGGTTCCGGACCATGCATGTTGGATTCTCACGAGGGTTTCCGCCGCGGCGAGTAAGCAGGTTATGTGCATGTCATGGCCGCAGGCGTGCATGACTGGTTTTTCAATACCATCTACTGCGTCTTGCATCGTGACTGTGCTTGCGTATGGGAGATTTGTGAGTTCCTTCACAGGGAGGGCGTCCATGTCAGCGCGTAAGAGGATGGTCTTTCCAGGGCCATTTCTGAGGACGCCTGCGAGGCCGAAGCCGCCGATGTTTGTGTGGATTTCATCAAACGCGTTGAGCTGGGATAGATGGGCTGTGAGGGTTTGGGCTGTGACTTTTTCTTGTTGCGAGAGTTCGGGGTTCGCATGGAAATGTTTGTAGAGGGCTTCGTAGGGGGTTAGGTCTATGGAGGCGCTCTTTAGGATGTTGGATAGATTTTGGGCCATCTTTGAATGTTTCTGTCTAGAGCCTGGAATGTGTTGGTTATGCAGTAGGGAAGAGAATTGGAGAAGCTTCACCCGCATATTTAAGCAAGTTGATTATGACTCATTAGTCATCTATAAAGCACATCATCTAGTTAGTTTATTTTTATTTTTTTGGAGAAATGTGGGCCATTTCTAGTTTGTATACAAGAACGAAGCGTTTACTAGTAGATGTATCATTCCAAAAAGTATTTAATGTTATGTTTTGGCTCAACCATGGCTGATGAGTAAACCAACCCTAAGTAATAAAAAAAATCATACCTTTCCTAAATATTCCGTCTCCAAAGAAAAAGGAAGCCCAGAAAGATATCAGACAAACCCTACTTCCCCTGACCCTCCAGCATCCGAAGAGGAAGAAGAGGACGAATCCGTCCTCACTTTAGTCCTCATAATCACTGCCTCATTTTTATCCTTCCTCTCCTCAACAACGACATTAATCCTATCATCATCCAAAGCCCTTGTCCCAGTGCCCGTCTTGAATTCCCCTCTTCATGACCCCCACATAAATTCTCGTCTCCATCCTCCTACCCCCCAACCCATGATTAGCCCCATACCTCATTGCCAAACCCTTCTCCTTACCCCCCTCGCAACACCCATACTCCAAATCATCAATGTGAGTCGTGATCATAGTGTGGACGCCCATTCCGCCCATTCCGCCCATTCCTGAAACACCCCAGTATGTCTGAGGATGGACGTCGTGGATTTGGCCGTGGGAGGATTTGTGGTTGTGGTGGCGGCTGGCTGTTAGCGAGGAGAGGAGGTGGAGGATTATTCGGGAGATTAGTGGGCGGAGGGTGGGGAGGCAGGCGCAGATTATGGCCACGTTGCATTCTATAGAGGACCAGGAGGCGGCACCGATGTTGTCATCTTTTTTTATTAGTGTGGCTTTAGATAAAGGGTAAGATGGTGGATGTGCAGGTTAGGTTTGATGAGTCAGAGATCTTCTTCAATGAGATTAAGCGGCAGATGCTGGTTACGCAGACACTGGGTTTATATAACGTTAGCTGGATGGTGATAGGGAGGATAAGGTTAGACACGTACAATCCGCCTAGAGCAAAAATAGAAACCAAAGCAATCGTCTACTTCCTCAGTAGCTCAAGCGCAGCTAGTGCTGGGATTGGGATTGTCAGAATGGCAAGGTCAGTTGCGATATGCATAGATGCGTTGGAAAACCAGAGGCCCTTTGAGCTGAGACAAGAACTCGGAATCGAGGGGTCCCTTTAGCTACGGGGATGCAGTTCAGAAACCCACTAATAACCGCCTATGAGCCGCAGGTGGCGAGTATTCCGATCATGATTTAACAGGTATGGCGCATGCCTCGGGATGGGAAGACACGGAAGTATTGCATGATGATAGATGCCTTTGCACAGAGTAACGCGGCGTTGTAGAAAGGGATGGTAAATCCAAAAGGCCTATATCACATATTAGTATATTTCAATGTCTGGAGAACAATTGCTTTTACCATCATCTGCTTTAGAAGAACCGGGTTGGGGATGTGAAAAAGGTGCATACCCATTCCATGGGTTCCGCGAGGAGAAAGATAAGATGTGTTTCCTTGATCCTCACGAGGGTATGACCAGTCTAGGTGAGATACCATCATGGTTGCATTCAAGACAGGGTCGACGATTTCGTCTAATCAGCTGAAGTGAGTGGGCATGGAAGGTTTCAGGGGATACCTGACCAATTATTGATATCATGGTTCTGTGCGAGTGATTATCGATTTTTGATAATTCTCCTACGTGCATGTCATGACGTCCGTTCCGCTCCTGTCCTTCAGCCTGTAACCCTAGGTAATGAACGTATTCAATACCAAGTGAGGAATCATGTCGAATCCGCAGGGCAAATATATAGGCTGATCGTTGTTTATAATTGGTGATGTATTGGGCAGTAAGAGGTTTAGATCAGTTCCAGTATTCTTGGATTGGTACTCTTCGGGGCGTTTGATATATTCGGTATTGGTAAACAGGGAGACGAACCGGTCTCTAACGCTGGACAAGTCCATTAGTAGCCAGAGAGTGATGAGTATATAAATGACCTATGCTAATGACTCGAGCGAGAGAGTAGTATAGCATGGCAGGCTCCCTTCTTCGCACCAAGAGTGAGGTAAAGGCTGAAGAGGTGGCTGCTTTAGCCTCCCACTGCAGCTATGATGCACTGTGTTGGAGAATGGCAACGCCTTTATTAGAGCTATTATATAGCAACGATTCTTCATTTGTCTTTCGAAAAGTATCTACCTTCTGGATCGAGCAAGCGAATTGCAGATAAGGATAAGATAAGGATAACGCACGGACCAACTAAAAATCCAGCAGAATTCGATCCCACCACCCCAAGTCTCAACAACCCACAACATACCGATCGATTATCACGGGATTTCCATCCTTGGCTCTAGAGACTTGAATCTGTCCGTTTTCTGCTCTGAGTGCCCAATATGGCAGACCCCACCGTCGCCAAACCCGTCCACACTATCGTCCTCGATGCCGGTCCCATCCTCAAGAATAACCCCCCGCTTTCCACCCTTTTGGCACAATGCGAGGAACTCGTCATCACACCCTCAGTGGTCAGTGAAATCCGTGATCCCGATGCGCGCCAACGGGTCCAAACCCTCTATCTGCCCTTTTTGAAGCAGCGCACTCCAAGCCCGAAAAGTGTTAGTATCCTGAGCGAGTTCGCGAGAAAGACTGGTGACCGGGCAGTGCTGAGTAGAACTGATATCGAGGTTCTGGCTCTGGCATATGAGATCGAATGCGAGAGGAATTGTGGGGATTGGAGATTGCGAAGCGTTCCCGGGCAGAAACAGGTTAATGGCAAGCCTCCTGCGAAGCTTGCTGAAAGAGCAGCGGGAAACCAGCCTCAGGAGGCTGCGAAGGCGGACGAAACTACAGAGAATCCAGAGGTGGAGCAAGTTACTGAAGACCTGAAAACCACAACACTTGAATCTAAAGAGCAAGAACAAAAGGTTGAATCATCCGAAACTGAAAAACCCGAGGCAGCGGAAGAGGTCAACCCCCAAGAACCTCAAAACGAACACGAAACTGGGAAGGAGCAAGACGGCGCAGCTTCTGAATCAGACGGCGAGGAGTGGATCACACCGTCGAACTTGAAGAAGCGACAGGCTCGCGACGAGTCCGGCTCGGTAACCGCTGCCCCGGAGCAGAAGGTGATGCAAGTTGCCACGATGACTACTGATTTTGCGGTTTGTGTAATCTCCCTGTTGGCTCTTGAGCTCGATAGCTGACGATCATGATAGTGTCAAAACGTGTTGCTTCAGATGAATCTGAACCTCCTCTCCACAGCCACCCTACAGAGGATCAAACATCTCAAGTCCTTTGTTAAACGCTGCCATGCATGCTTCTCTACCACAAAGGATATGAGTAAGCAGTTCTGTCCGCGCTGTGGCGGAGATACTCTCACCCGTGTATCATGCACAACCACTGCCAACGGGCAGTTCCAGATGCATCTGAAGAAGAACATGCAGTGGAACAACCGAGGAAACGTATTCAGTGTCCCCAAACCCATTCACGGTACTTCCAACGGAAAGTGGAAGGGCGGCGGCGGCAAAGGAGGCTGGGGAACAGAGCTGATCCTCGCCGAAGATCAGAAAGAATACATCCGAGCCAATGCAGAGAAGGACCGCAGGCTGCGGAAAGAACGAGACCTCATGGATGATGACTACCTCCCAGGAATTCTGACTGGAGAGAGGAACAAGCAGACTGGCCGTGTCAGGGTTGGTGCCGGCAGGCATGTGAACTCCAAAAAACGATGAACGATTCCTTCCTCGTCTACTTGCATTATGTGGGGTCGGAGTTTCTGGTACGAAAGTCGTCGGTTTCTACGGATTTACGGATTATGGTTGGATGACAGTGGCTGGTAGAGTATATAGCCATGAAATGAACATATAGAGCCAATTCCAAGTGAACTGAACCTCAGTAATGCGTCTTGCCTACACCAAAGTGCCTCGAACCAAATGATTGGTATTGAAGAAATCAGACCGAACTCTTGAGATTATATCATCTGAATCCATGTAACACCATTCGCCAGCAGATAAATTAGAACCGCCTTTTCATATTACTCCCACAATCCCACAATTCCGCACTTATAACTGAGCAGCTTCCTTGTCTGTCATAAATCGTTAGATACGGTTTTAGCCCACTAAACACTCAAGACGGTCATACCAGGCTGCTGGGTGAGCAGAAGACCGTATCTCTTCTTCAGCGTGACACGGTGGCTATTCAGATCCATCATTAGCATCATACATATAAGCCCCGAGGCGAATGAGCAAGAGCTTACCGAGAGTATTTGTCATCTGGAGAGAAGCGAGCGGGGTGGGCGCTCTTTGTGACTTCCCCGGAGGGGGCGACCTTCTTCAGCGTGTAAACACGCTTTCCCTCCTGATCCAAAGTGTACTGTTCACCTCTGTTAGTTCATGCGCTGAGGAAAAGGCACAAAGCGAGTAATTCGAGGGCGGATAGCTGGGATTCTAGGAACGGTGAAATCGGACGGAAACGTACCATGAGATGCATCCTATAGATATTTTGTCAGTTACATTCCTGAAATACATAAGGGTTAAATAGAAGAACTCACTTGGCGATAATTTGCGAGTTACGGGGGGATTCTAAATGCGGGATCTGTAGCTGTGCCGACTCTCAGAGAGTCTTTGCGACGCAGGAAATTTTTTGGATGGATGAGTGGTGCACGAGCCACAAATCTGGTGCTGAGTCATCGCTTGTGCCTTTTTAACCGCGCAGCGGTCTCAAAAATTTCGCTTCCGCAACGCACCTCAAGAACGGAAAAAGAGGATTGATGTCCATGACTGAAGAACTGGGATGAGAATAATGAATCTCATCTACTTCAAAATCTCAACGTGACACTTGATGAAGTGCCTATTACTTCTTACTAACTTGGCTTAATCTTCAACGACTTGCCTACACTGTGCTGGTTATTTTCAGAAACAGAGCTTCTCTGGTAAGCTTCTGCTTGGAACTACCTGGGACTTGAAGAAGTGCTTGCTCTGCTCCGGTGATGACTCCTTAAGGCTAAGGCAACGGCACTTTGATTTCTAGCTGTTGTCAATGACTGCTTGTATTAGACTACAACGGTATCTGAGGAGCATAAAGAGCATCACTTCTTTGAGTCTAGGGATCATTCAATGTAATGAAGATTTATCTTGCTGATTCTTCGCCCCTAAGTAGATATTGAAACATTCTAATTGAATATTCTATCCAAAATGGCTTCTCTATCTCCCCAAGAGACATCTGTCTCTGTTAAGCCTCAGCCACCGAGACGACAAAGGCCAGACTATAGACACATCCACCGCTTCCCTCTCCCTCTCAGTGTCCATCCTCTTCCTCCTCTAATCCCACATAATCCCCTTTCCGTCATCAGTGTGCTACTCTCATATCTCACGTACTTCATTGCTCCGCCTCGCAATGATATCCACTCCGCATATCTCGACTCAAACACCTCGTCGATCCATGTTACCGATGAAAAGACAATCCGGGCGTTATGGGAAATGGGCTTCTTCGGAAAAGGAAATCTAAGCCGGAGTGAGCCTACCTGGCTAGACCAGGAGAAGAAGCGGAGAGGGCTCCTTGGAGGCATGACAAGCGAAGAGGTTACTCGTCAGCGGAGGGCCGAGCGCCGTGAGCTGAAGCTCCAAAGAGCAAGGTCGGAGAAGTTGATTATTGAGCAAAGACTGCAAGCGGAAGCGGCTGCCAGAGAAGGTTGCACGGCTCCAGACTACCAGTCCGCTCTGCCATCATCCGCAGGGAGTGTCACCAATGGTACTGCCTCCACTGCCGAGAAGTTCTCTGTGAAAAAGGCTAGAGAAGCCAGATCCCTTGAAACACGGCAGTCAGCGATACGAAACAGCAAAGCTAGTGGTAAACCCGTCCAATTTTCTGCAACAGCCGACGGCAACAAAGCCACATTGAAAACTTCTGAGCACGAGCCTGCTCAAGAAACAATGATACAAAATGAAGAGCATCTTCAACTATCCAATGAGGAAGCCCTTTTCCTTGTGTATGGATTAGGCGCCCTACACATCCTCGACCATGATCGAAGAACCGTGCTGCCCCCCAGCTCCTTACTCACACGATTCTGTCACCATTCATACTCGCCTCCTCGGGACCTGTCCATGGATCTGAAGACAGACGACCCTTTCCTCATTTCCTATGTTGTGTACCACCATTTTCGCTCCCTAGGATGGGTCGTGCGCTCCGGTGTAAAGTTCGGAGTAGACTATCTCATTTACAACCGCGGTCCGGTCTTCTCGCATGCCGAGTTCGCTATTGTGGTTATTCCAACTTATGATCATCCCTACTGGTCTGAAACAGAAGACCGCAAAGCCGAGAGTGCCAGTAAACAGGCACACAGCTGGTGGTGGCTCCATTGCGTTAACCGTGTCCAAGCGCAGGTTAAGAAGACTCTTGTGGTTTGCTACGTGGAGATACCGCCGCCATCCTCGGATTTGTCTGCGTCGGCTGGCAGCATTGATATTGGGGCATTGCTTGCTCGTTACAGGGTGAGAGAGGTTATAATTCGGCGCTGGATACCGAATCGGTCTCGCGACTGAAATATGCAATCTTGGATATCTAAGTCTGTGTAACACTATGTTATTTTATTTCAGGATTAAGCAATCTTGGCTAGCTTCCACATATAATGTGAGACCAAAATTGACATCGATGAACGTATCTACTAAGTACTTCTTGGCCACAAGATCTCTATCCATAAGAAACCCTGAGCATCGAGGTAGAAAGGCTAATCGCAAAGCGGCAATATTACTGTAACACGTGATCGACGCGTTTCGCGTTAGAAGAGTCGGATGTGACCCAAAGCTTTGAATGCGTTTAATATCTCGGGGCATTCTACGAGCCTCTGCGGAGAAAATTAACAGGCAGAAGTGCAGGCAATTGTCTATGATATCCTATCCTCGATGGGCTGAAAGCGATCATGGAAACCCAAGATGATAGCATTGATATCGCGAGGCTGCAACGCGTCGCGCTGGGGCTAGTGAGTATTACAGGTTAATTTCTGGCTAGTGATCCCTGCACTAACCAACGCCAATCCTTTGCCTCAGGAATCTATCACATCTCAGGCTTTCTTAAATGAGCCCAGACCGTTTGAAAATAATCTGCAGCACCTTTGCAATCCAGTAACCCTACCACACACGCACACGAATGACCCTGCCTTGACATCGGCTTCTCACGACGGCCCCGGCAAGACTTATGGAGCTCCTGGAGCAGGGGAACAAGCACATAATGACCCAGGAATTCTAAGTACGAATCGAAAGTCTCCTGAACAAACGACACCTCCCACCACCGGACCACCCGCGACAAAAATGGGCTCCGCCGACGCACTGCCTTCAGACACCCAGGTGATTTCCCAGTCGGTATACGATGAGATAATCCGAAAGAACCAAGAAGCTGGCAACGATGGGCTTGCCAGTAACGTCGATCGAGCTACGTTCATGACGCTGCATGAGGGGGATGATGGCCATATCGACTTGCTTGCCGGTTTCGACGGTACCAACATCCATGCACCAAATACCGATGAGAATGATGATCAATGCAGCTCCAAGCTAGGCGAATCGTCCCCCCTCGTCTATGAACCTAACCTATTCCCCGAGTCCCAACGATTTGTTGCAAAGTCTCCCGTAACAGCCACTAAGCAGCGAACCCCTTTGGTACCGGATCTTGAGTCCGGCAGTGGTGTCATGGCTTTGAGTCAGGTGTTCAAGGCGACGCAGGCGCCATCCTCTCCTCTTGTCAATGGCCTACAATCTGATAATATGTCGGACCGGCCCTCACCGAATATTCCAATACAACATCGTCCGCTCGCTCCGTCCCTTTCCTCCCCGCTCAATACAATTGCGGCGACTTTTCCCCGCGACTCTTCGGAAACACAGCTGAATTATGTCACCATGAAAGAGTCGCAAACAACCAGGGATACTATACTCAAAGAGAGAATGACGCGCTCCGCCGACCATATTTACTCCGAAGATCCAAGTGACGGCGAATTTGATAAGGAGCCTAGTTTTGTTGAACGTATGCGGCGTCAGCGGAGGATCGATCTGGAGGCTGCTGCACAGTTTGCTACGCTCAGTGCCCCTGCACGACAACCCAGACGGTCGTCACCTGGAGCTCCAGAGCGGCGAGACTGGGCAGCTGAATCTACAACTGCCGTTTTAGAGCCGCATGGACCTACTGAACTACAAGTCGTGGGGGCGAGCGAAGAAGAGACTGAACAGGAAGAGGAATTGCCGGAACCTGCTTCTAGATTACAGGTGCTCAATTCTTCAACTGAGGAAGACAAGGAGAACTGCAATGATCCACCGGTCAGCTTCTCTCAGACAGCAAATGCCCACGACAGGCTTTCGCAGGCTCTTTCTTTACACGAGAGTCCGCTAGCTGTCAGTAAAGAGCCAGTTCAAACCTCAGCAGCGCCACGCCTCCATACACGGAGCCAGGATCCTGATGAACCAGTCGATCCTAGATCATCACCGATTACGGTGGTTAAAGATTCACAATCGTCGCCTGGGCACAATGATGCGCAGGTCGAACAGGAAGCTGCAGAGAGCCCAGGTAACCGAAAGCCCCACCGCTCTCAACTACAAAGCAAGCCAACGCCTGGTCACAAAAGATCATTATCCCCTGCTAAGCAGGTTCCCACCCATCCTTCCACCCATGGTCCTCAACTCTACAGTAACCAGTCCCATACCGCCCATGCTATCTCTCGTACTGGGCCCGATTTCACCAACCCTACTAGATCCTCGAATCCTTCTCGAGAAGGGTCTTCGGCCGGCATGATCCGTTTCAGCAACTCTGCGGCCTCGAATGGTATGGAAATTGGAGACAAACCGCCGATGTTTGATCAGGGCAAGCCATCTTCAATGCCGTCTCGTGTCGCTGAGACGCCCATGCATCAGCGACAGAGGAGCACTAACGAACTGCTCCCACTTGCCACCATTCCAGAGACAAGTCCAAACTGTATGAATAATGAAACATGGATGAGCGATATAAACGATGCCGCAGATCAAGAGGACGATGACCTGCCTCCTCTCTACCCAGGAACTTTTGAGCGCGCCAATCAGTCACAGCCAGTCGTCTCCGACAGCTCTTCCCCCATTAAACACTTGCTCAATTCGAAAATCCTCTCCAGCCCCAGTGGACGGCAACGCAGGGCCCTGACGGAGATAGCTGCCGATGCTTCGCCTCAAGTTGGGGGTACTTTCGATCTGAATATCAACATCATGTCGGCCGATGATCATGAATTCAGGTCTGCCGTTGCAATGTCACCCATTCCACCACGCAAAAAGCGACGCGGTAATGATGGCCGGAACATTCCTGCCTCAGATCCAATAGTCCCAGTCACCCCTCGTCAAATCCGCCATCTACCTTTAGAGCGTGAAATGGTAACGGCACAACCTCCACGGCCATTAGAACCGGCGAGCCGGCGTCAAAGCACTTTTCCGGGTCGGTCGAAACCAAGAAGAGCAGAGTCTTTTTGGGATACAGAAGATTCTCCGAAGTTTCGAGTTTCTAGTAAAGAACGGTCGAAAATATTTGCCCACTCTCTGGCTCGAGAACCTCGAATTCCACAGCCTGGGCCAGAGACTCCACAGGTTGTTGCTGCTCAATCACCTCGGCAGACCCCTACTCCAATTCCCGAAGTGCAAACTCCCGAGGTGTCGATATCCGAAGTGCCATCCGAAGTGCCTAGTTCTGGACCCGTAGAGGAAAGCCCCGCTAGCAACTATCATCCTCCGGCTAATGCTCTAATCGCGCCGAACCAGGTCCTTGCACCTTGGAGGGGACAAAAGAGGGCTTATTACCCAGCCACATGCTTTGGGAAACCCTTTGGCACCTCGCAGGATCAATATCTAGTCAAGTTTGAGGACAGCGCTCTAGTCGAAGTGCCGACAGGTACCGTCAAGAGACTTGAATTGCGAATCGGCGATGCAGTCAAAGTAGATATGCCAAATGTCCCAAAGGTCTCCCACATCATCAAAGGATTCGCCGACAAGCTTAGTGCAGATGACCTGTCAAGGGAAGCTGCTAACGGAGTTATTCCGGTCACGGATGTGTATGGACATTCCACTCTTATCTTAGGGCCAAAACAGCGCAAGAGCCTTCCAAGCGGAGGCCTTGCAGTTGCGGAGAATTTTATCAACGTTCCCATCTCTCGGGTATACCTGGATACCATAGTGTGGAATCAACTCAAAGATCGGTTCTTCACTTACAGTTCGGGAAGCTCAGAAAGTAGACTCCAGACTCCTTCCGACAGACATTCTACACCGACATCTCCGAGCACTCGATTCTCCCGCAGTTTTCGTCTTTCAAAGGGTCTGTTTTCTGGGATGGTCTTTGCTGTGTCCTACGGAGATAAAAGTGATGCCAAGTACCGCATTACGAAGATGATTCTAGAAAACGATGGACGGATCCTAGAAGACGGCTTCAACGAGTTATTCGAGGCCCCATTGAACGCTCCACTTGTGACACCGTCCAAATCTCCAGCACCCCGGCCCATGGGTGCCAACATCAATCTTCGTCTCAAACCCGGAGTCGAAGAAGTTGGATTTGCTTGTTTAATTGCAGACAAACACTCCCGTCGTCCAAAATACATGCAAGCTTTAGCTCTTAACCTTCCATGTCTATCGGACCGTTGGATAGAGGACTGTGTTGCCAAGGGCCAAGTCTTGGACTGGGAAATATACCTGCTTCCTGCTGGCGAATCATCGTACCTCAACGGAGCGACCAAGTCCAGAGTCCTCACGCCATACCTAGCCACCAAAGCAAGACTCTCTGAGACTGTTGCAGCACGGCCGAACCTTCTCCATGGACAGTCTGTACTACTCATTACGGGACGCAATGGCAAAGCAGACGAGGAAAGAAGAAAAGCATACATATTCCTAACATACGCTCTGGGAGCATCAAAGATCGAACGTGTTCCTGATATTCAATCCGCCCGAGATGTTCTCAACGAGTCACAGACTGAAGAAACATCCAGCTGGGATTGGATCTACATCGATGACGATGACAAGACAGCTGGAAGCTTTGGGACCGGCTCGCTATCAAAGAAGCGGAGGAAATCAAAGCTTCTAGAGCCTGTCAATGGGGATGGTCTGGGCTTGGATAGCAATGTTCGGATTGTAGGTAATGAGTTTGTCTGCCAGAGCTTGATCCTAGGCCGGCTGGTTGAGTGACCTGTTACTTTGTCTCGAGTCGGCTGGGATTTACACTCGCATTTGATCGTTAGGAGATATGTCGGAGTACAATATACCCTGTTTTTTCTAGCGTGCTTTGACTTTGACTATGACAAGTTTGTTTGAGAAATTCAAGGAAATGAAACATATCGAACAGTAGCATAATATTCCTATTGTACAAACACCAATCCAAATTCAGACAACAAACAAACTGCAACACTTCATTGCTTCGCCTTCTTTGACCCCTTCTTCTTATTCTTCAAACTCTTCATCTGAGCAGCCCGGTCAGCCCTGGCCTGTCTCTTCCTCCACGCCAACCACCGATTCCCCCGATTATACCGCTCCGCAGTAATCCCAGCCTTCTCAGCAGCCCGTCCAATCTGCCAATTCGCCTCACGCCACATATATCCCGGACGCAACTGCTTCCCAAGTCCCGCATCAACAGCCGGCACACTGCCAACCACCGTCCCAGTCTCCTCACCTATCACAACCGTCAAATCCGACTGTCCCTCCTCCTCAACAGCTGCCTCCTCAACCATCCTTGGCACAGAAACCAGATTCAACTTCCGCCGAGTCGGCGCATTCCGCGGCGTCGGCAGCTTCCCTTCCTTCTCAAACACAACCCCGATGTATTGCCGGTCTGGGTGTCGCGCCGGGTCAAGGTAGTATCGCACATACCCCGCTTCGGAGGCATAGATCGTATGGTCCCGCCCCATGGCGCAGTTCTCACCAGGGAACCATTTTGTTCCGCGCTGGCGGAAGATTATGCAACCCGGCACGACGTATTCGCCGCCTGTGCGTTTCGCGCCGAGGCGTTTTCCGGCCGGGTCGCGGGAGTGTTTGTTTGATGCTCCTTGGGTGGCGTGGGAAGCATGTCGGACTTGGATGCGAGAGAAGGGGAGGAGTAGTGTGTTGGTTGAGAGGATGGGGGATGGTGTTGTTGCGGCGGAGGTAGTTCGGAGCAAGGATTGAGAGGTTGATTGTTGGAAGCGGGTTATTGGTGTAGTTGAGCGGGTGAGCGTTCCCCCTAGCGCCCGGAGGGGCGTTATAAGCCTAGGCAGCATTATGTGTGTGCTGTGGTTGCTGGTGAGTTTGGTCTGTTCGGATGGGATTCAGAGCGTTTTTTCTTAGGGGATCGGAAGCTTGGCTCTGGTCTGGTCACGTGCGAATATCTTGGCCTTGTTAAGGCCAAAAGGTGGCATCTTATACTCATCTAAATCACTTCACACTTACATTATTCGTCTACATTGACTCAATTGTTGAAGAGGCGCTTAGCTGAAGAGAATTTTCAGTGTTGTATACTCTGTTATAAGGTCTCAGATTGCTTTTCCGCAACAATGTTGACCAACATGGTTCGATCGCTCGCAGCTCTTTTGCTCCTGATTTCCGTTGCGCACGCCCAGTTTCAGTTCTTCGAACAAATGTTTGGAGGCGGTCAAGGCCAGCAAGCTCCTGAGAAGAACGTCCCCAGTGATAGCTCGCGATATCAGAGCATGTGGAAAGACTGTATGTATCTCTTCTTACCATGACCTCTCTTTCTTATCATAGAGTACGACTAACAAATCAAAGCACGTTGCGATCGATACTTGTGTCCTGAAACGCTCGCGTGCGTTCACTTTCCGCACCACTGTCCCTGTCCTTTTACAGTCGAGGAGAAATTCGAGCTCGGTGAGGGAAGTGCCATCTGTGTCTCAAAGGGTGGATATCAGCCTGGAGAAGCAGCTCGGAAGGTTGAACTAGCTCGGAAGGGGCTTCTATGATTCTATGGGTGTCTGATGGTATACGGAGTATATCAGAAGTTGTTTTGTTTGGGTGGTGACGGGAGTTGTTGTTTGTATATAGTTGAGTCCTCGGACCATGTATGAATTGAATGCAATCGCTAGCGAGACATCTATAAGCTTGTAAATGGCTAAACCCCGCATGTTAGACACACGAATGAGTCCTCCTAAAACCCTATGCTGTGTTAGATGTTCGCGCAATTTGTCTCGGGAATAATAGATGTCTTCTCTTATTCCCGCTAGTTCCGCACCTTCGTCATTTTTGAGTTTCCGCCGACCCTCTATATTGCGTACTAGTTACTCCGCACTCTTGTCTCTTGTCTTGACTACTAGCTAAATAATACTTGACTCGTATCGCAAATTCACATTGCCATGTGGAGCACGAGAATCCGAATCCCGCCGTTGCGATGGCTGCAAGCGCCTCGATCGTACGCCAGCTCTTTCACAAGAGGACGAGCCACACCTCACAACTCCCAAAATTCTATGCGAAGACCACCGCCGATCCGGAGGGAACCAACACCATCAGACCCAGAAACAGGCAATACCGGCCCCCCGGTTCCAAATTATGAACCCTCTCAAAATACCCTCCTGTCACCGGTACATATTCCCGAAGATCCGCGTGGCGTACTCAAGGAGTCTCATCCCGCGGCTGGGATTCTCACGAACTCGGGGCTGGTCATTCAACGACAGCTGGAGTTGATGAATGTGATGATGTGAGTGAAGCTCGCTTTTGTATGGCCGTCAGATTGAGGGCTAACTTCGTTTCGCAGTGGTTTCGAGCAAGCCAACAAGTACGTGATAATGGATGCGGCGGGGAATCATATTGGATACATGGCAGAACAGGAAAAAGGGATGGGGAACATGATGGCACGGCAATGGTTCCGTACGCACCGAAGTTTCGTGACGCATGTGTTTGATAAACATGAAAATGAAGTACTCCGGGTAAGCTTCTTGCGTGAAGTTAAAAGTATGGCTGGATCGACTTGTCTGACTCGAGCAGTTTCATCGTCCGTTTTCGTGGATTAATTCTCGCATCCAAGTATACGATCCTCTCGACGTCACTAAAAATTCCTACTCATCATCTACCGCTCTTCAACCCAATACCCCCGGTTCTCTTGTTCAAGCTACAGATTCATCCCATACCCGGATATCGTCACTTGGATTCGACCAGATGCGTGTCATCGGAGAAGCACAAGCACAATGGGCGCCATTGCGACGGAAATACAATCTATTTACTTACCACGATTCACCAAACTCAGCAACCGAGATGGGAACCCAAAGACTACCCCTTGCACAAACCGGTCTATCAAACGCTCAGCAGACACAATTAACCCATACCCCAGAAGGCGAAAGCAGCTTCGGCGAGTTCAACCAATTCGCCTACGTCAATGAACCCTTCTTGTCCTGGGACTTCTCCTTACGCTCCGCCGATAACCGCTTAATCGGCTCCGTGAACCGTGACTTCGTCGGCTTCGCTCGCGAAATCTTCACTGATACAGGCGTCTATGCACTCCGGATGGACTCTGCGGCTCTTAACCCCGCCAAAGTCCCAGATCAGGGCACTGCAATCACCGGCATGACCCTAGACCAGCGTGCTGTAATGCTAGCCACCGCAGTGAGCATCGATTTTGACTATTTCAGCCGCCATAGCGGTGCTGGTGCTGGTGCTGGTGGAATGGGCTTCTTCCCAATGTGGATCCCTGGTCTCGGTGGGGATGCCGCTGCTGGTGGTGCCGCCGCAGGTGAGGCTGGAGCTGTAGGTGAAGCTGCCGCTGGTACCCTTGGGAGAGGCGCTGCTGGAGGCATGGCTGATGGCGCCGCTGCAGGCGCCGCGGGTGCGGGTGCGATCGCAGGATATGATGCGATGTCTAGAGGTATGACGGGTGAAAGCCAACCGCAGGGTGGCTCACCGGAGGGTCAGACAAATCAGTACGGAGATGTCTGGGCGCCAGAACAGAAGGAAGAACAATCCTTTGATGACCCATGGTCAGGGGATGATTCTGAAGATGGGGGTGGAGGGGGGGATGATTATGATTTCTTTTAGAGCTCTTCATTTCTCATCCAGGATTATTGAATGGTTCTCACCGAGTCTGTCTCCGAGGGTATAACCTGGTGTTTGTACTATAATGTGATATTAGATCTGATATGGACTGCTCTTCGTTGCCGGATTACTCAGAAAAAGGAATCAAAAACATTATCATGGCTTCAATTAGATATTCCATCATGAAATCATGTAATAGTCATTGGTGATGCCCATCGTTACCAGGGGAAAGATGTCAGAATCAAGGTATAGTAATTCATTTTTAACCTACTAAGGCCCTTATCTGGTCGACACTGCAGTAGGACTTGCTCGAGTTAGTACGGACACAATCATGGTCCCGTCAAACAGTACTCAGGATACAGTTCTGCAACCACAGGTACTACTAGTAGTGTTTACAGTGAGGGACTGATGGATCCAGTGTTACTCCAACACACCAACCAACGGCTAGGTACTAGACATTGAGTTGCTATAGTACCGAGTAACGCGACTACCATGGATGTTGTCTTGTCGTCTGGGGGATCTTACCTATGGTAGGGAAAGAGCTGACATCGCAATAAAATAACCTTGATGTTTGGCTGCGGGTAATCCTGGTTTGCGTCTGCGTCTGCCAGACCCCGGGCCATGGCCCATTTGGCGTCTGTTGAGCTTGGTTAGCACTTCGGAGCTTGATCGATTTGTACATACATTGATCTAGCCTTAGACTAAGAATCAAGAACATTTGAAGGCTTTGATGATGAGCTTGTCCTTGTTGTTTCGAGGTCCACGGTGATGGTTGTTATGGTCGTGAGGTTGGTCCTTCTTCCCTTGATATCAACCCAGCGTCGCCGCTGCCTCAACAGCTTTGCTGTCCGGCAACGCCATCCGTCCCATATAAGCCCTTGGTTCCCTCTCCCTCTTCCTCTTGTTTTCTTTCCCTCCTCACACCAAGTAGTTGTTTCGATTGCTAGTACCGTGCACTGCCCACGCTGCGTTTTATCGTACCCCATCTTGTTGTTTAGCTTCTAACTTCCTGCTTCTGTTCCCCCTTTTTTTTTTACACCAGACTTGCGATGTCCCGACTTCGCATTCCTGGTTCGGTTCGCCCTCAGATGGATCTGCATCCAGTCGTTGCCCGCCTCAAGACACAGCCTGCCTCTCGTTTATCCTTCCAGCCCCGTGTCTCGACTCGCGCCAACCCCGGTCCTACTGCCCGTTCTTTTTTGCCGTCCCTGACTCGTCAGGACAGTGTCCGTTCACTCAATGAGCCCCGACGAGGCTCAAGTCTTCCCACTCGTCCACCAAGTCCAACTCTACTTCCTTCTTTTCAACCGCGTTCCACTGTTGAGGAACGACGAGCGGCCCGACAGGCCAGACCTAGACCTTGGATTCCCGAAAGGTCTACCTTGCCAACTCGTTTGCACCTGTCGTCCCACAACCGTCAGCCCTCTCCTGGACTCGCACCAAAGCCGACAGTCCCTAGTACGAAGTCCATTGCACGATCCGGTAACGTTCGAGCTAAGCCCGCAGCTTCGGCCAAGGGTGGACGTAAGAGCAAGCTGGTGAAGAGCGTCAGCTTCGGAGAGACCACCGTTGTCTCTGTCGCTCGTTGGATCAACGACCCGGTCAAGAAAGTTCATTTCAAACCGATTGTCGATGTATTCCCCGTCACTCGCTGGATCAACACCCCGACCAAAAGGGTTCATTTCGGATCGACCACTGTTATTCCCGCCACTCCTTGGGATAACAAATCGGCCAAGAGCGTCTCCTTCGGATGTCGAAAAGCTGTGATCCCCGTCACTCGTTGGATTGATCAGCAAAAGGACGTACACGTCCCTCGTACGACGAAGAGGTCGTTCTTTCAGTCAAACAGATCTACCACACCCGCGCCGTCGACCGCACAAGTCAACAAAATTGGCAAGGTACCAACTAAGCCCAAGGCTTCGGCCAAAGGTGGACGTCATACCAAGCCAGTTAAACACGTTCATTTCGGTGAGACCACTGTTGTCTCAGTCAATCGTTGGATCGACCGTCGAAAGAACACCTATCCCGCCTCCATTCCCGCCATGGGTTACCAACTCCAGGGCTGGTCAGTCACTCCTTTATCGAAGCCCGACAAGAATGGTGAAGAGGAAAGATACAGCACGTTTTGGGGTTCCGACTCCTACGTGATGTTGCCGAAACACGCCTCGAAACCTTGCGACCATGGACAAGATTGCTCATACAACTACCTGGCTCGGATCCAGGCCAGACATGCTGAATGGGCCCCCAAAGTGGTCTTCCAGGCTTGGCTTCACAGAAGAGAGTCAATCCGGCAAAAAGGTGTGTTTATGCTTTGAACATATTCTGCATCCTGCCTATTCTTTCATTAAGTGCTCTCCCTACACTCGTTTTGTGTCCCAGTAACGCATCCGTTCCTTTTCATATCTCTTACCTTTGAAACTCGACTTGCACTCGTTTTTCTGTACTTTCGTTTTCTTTTTTTTTGGAACCCACACTTTTGGTTGTTTTGGCTGCCACCGGTCCGAGAGGGCCAGTCAGTCTGCGCTCATGGTTTATAGATCGGGCTGGCGTTCATCCTGCTGAGTATTGGTGACATTTTTCCGTCAGCGGACAGGTAAGGCATCCATACCCTCATATTATGGCTGTTGTTGCTAACATTTCGAACACCAGAGGATATCCGAAAGATGGTTCCCTATTTATACAGGGGTAATGACGCACACCTGTTGTACGCGGGCGCTTAAGTCGTAGGCCATCGCCGGAGCGCCAGCAAACCCGTCGACTCCCTCCTCCGAACGACGCTTTTTTTCTTTCATTTTTTTAGACTGACTGCCACCGGGCTTGTTGGATCAACTGGAGGGCGACGGGGGTAAGTCTTCATTCCCCGATGTTCAATGAAGAATTGAGCCGATGACGCTTTTGCAGTTGGTTGGTGGGAAACGTCGCCCAATCAGGATTATTGAGCTTTGCTGGAGTGTCTTGGGAGAGTTTGATGTGAGCAGTCCTAAGTATTCAGTCTGTTGTCATACTGACCAACTGAGCGGATAAGGATCCGCTGTTGGTGGAAGGAGGTGTTGATGTTCGAGGATGAGGTTGGCGCTTGGTCAGTGGGGGAGTTTGACAGTCATGTATTATAGATTTGTTTATTCTTGTATTTAGCTGGTCCAGTCTTTACAGACGGACAGAGCCATCTCTCTAACCTCTGGCACATTGAATCAAGAGGTACTTACTGGCCCGTTACTTCATACATTGCTGATCCTGGATGGCTAGAGTAAAGTAGGGCAGACAGAAGGTGATAAGAGTGACTATGCTGAGGTTATTCCACGCGCAGGACGGGCTTGGCGTACGGTGGGGTTTACCGACCACCTCTGCAAAAGTGTATGGAGGTAATAAGGTATGCATTGGACTCCATCTCTGGACTTTGGAGACCTCTACAACTACGCCACTCTTCATCGTCCCCGAGTCAACATACATCACTCTCAATCGTCCCCGAATCCCTAGGCGACCTTCTCTATCTCTTACAAAATAACAACACAATCAACAACCACCTATTCCCAAAATGTCAATATCTACGAATAGGCTTTTCCGAGAATATAAAACCCTCTCGACAAACCCGCCCGATGGCATACAAGCAGGCCCGGTTAACGAAGATGACATGTATCTCTGGGAGGCTTTGATAGAGGGCCCAATCGGAACACCGTACGAGGGAGGAGTATTTGCTGCAGAACTCAAGTTTCCGAAGGATTACCCGCTTAGTCCGCCGACGATGAGGTTTGTGGGGGGCGGGGTTTGGCATCCGAACGGTAGGTCCAAAAATCTCTCTATTTGAAGTTGACGGGGTAGGGGAGTGGATTTTGGCTAATGTGTAATTTATGTCTGGTTGCAGTTTATCCTAATGGAACGGTGTGCATTTCTATCCTCCATCCGCCCGGCGATGACCCCAATCATTATGAGCATGCGTCGGAGCGCTGGTCACCTATTCAGAGTGTGGAGAAGATTCTCATCTCGGTGATGAGTATGCTTGCGGAGCCGAATGATGAGAGTCCGGCGAATGTGGAGGCTGCGAAGATGTGGAGGGAACGGAGGTCGGAGTATGAGAGGAAGGTGAGGGGGGAGGTTAGGAAGGGATTGGGGCTGTGAGGGCCTCTCTCGTTTTTTTTTTTCTTCCTCTTTCTCTAGTTCAAGTCTGCTACTGTATATACTTAAGGCTTGTTCTGGTCTCCTACTACTGCTCAGTGCATGCATAGCCCCGATTTTATTATTTCGTGCATTGCGTTCTGGATGGTTCTGGGCGTTGGGGTATGATATTCGTGAGTTTCTTTTTTTTTTCCCTGTCAGGAACATGAAGCTGGATGCGTCTGGATTCAATTCAGTATTATGAGAAAATCTCAATTTGCAAGAGTTTATTCCTCCCGCGCCATCTCCCGGTCAATCCACCCCTCAAGCCCCCCTACACGATCATACTCAATCTCAATCTCAGCCTTCACATTTAACATCAGCATCCTCTGCAATTCCACCCGCCATTCTAGCTCCGGCCCATCAACCGCCCACACAGGACTCTTCGCCAACATGGACACAATCTTCCTCCGATCCCTCTTACTCAGAGTAATCAGGCTCTCATCACTCCCAAGCTGCGACCCCTCAACAACATCTGACATCCGTAACCCCAGCCATCGCAGACATGGGAGATTCAGTCTGTTGTTCTCGCGCGTGTGAGCCATAGAGCCGTATTTGTATGTTGACATGATAGACATTCCGTCTGGGTCGCCGTCGACTAGGGCGTAGAAGCGTGGGGCTTTATCAGGACTAGAGGGCGAGGGGAGTATAGAATTGGAGAGTTTGCGGATGAATGCGCGGGTTTCGAGGTCTGGGTATCCTTTCCCCTGGTAGATGGTTGGTTAATACCTCCCTTTGAGGGTTGTGGACTGGGTGTATGTCAGTAGGGCTGGCTTACTGTGATGAGGATACCTTTTCCTGCTGCGGCTCGGAGGTGGAAGTTGCTTCTTGAGAGTCTGCGGAATACGGCCTGTTGTGGTTTGTCAGTTGTTGTAGTTAGACAAGCATGGTATGTACGTAGTCGTGTGGGGCTGGTATACTTCTTTCTCGAGTATCAAGACCCAGTCAACGTCTGCGGTGTCGATTCGGGAAATATCTTCCACTCGGGGGATGAGGCAATCCTATATCAAATTAGGTTAGAATAACAGTCCTTGAAGATAGGCGACTGAGCTTTACTCACCTTCGTCGATGCCCGTGCGTCAATGACCTCGTCTGTTGTTGTTATCAGTTGATAATACCCCGTAACAAGCCCCTTTGCAGCTGCTTCCTGGTTTCAATGGAAGGCTATGTCAGTACTGGGGATAATAAATTAGAAATACGAATATATACCACGTTCAACTCTGACCTATCCACTCCAATTGTCAGAGCAAAGTCATCAACGAATATATCAACGATGCTTTGGGATTGGAAACGGATCGGGTCGCTGTAGTATATATCCCTTCAAGCAAGAATTAGTATATATCCGCACTGTGAGTAGCTTGGTGATCGAGATGTACCGTTTAGATATCACCAGCCCGGAATTAACAGCCTTGTGGATTGCTGAGAGGATCCGAAGAGCAACATCTTGTAAAAACTTCAGCTGCATTGTCCAAAGTTGGGCAACATTTGAGATGAGCGACACACCAAATCTCCAAGCTTCATAGCCATCTTTTCCCGGCCAGGTATATGTGATGTTCGTTTCTGCCTCGGTGCTCTCAAGGGAACCGTTTGAGGGATTGACGATAAAAGTACAGTTGGATCTCTTTACTCTTCTCTTCAAGGTGATAGCCGGCTGCCCCTCGGAAAGTATTTGGCTAGCCACTGATTTGAGGGTCTCTTCGATGTACTGCTGGACTTGAGGATTGGGAGGTCGAGTTCGAGCTCGATTAATCGGCCTTGGAGGTGGAGATAAAGAAGGTGAAGGAAGTAGGAAATCTGCTTGATCGTCCATTGTGTATGGGTGAGGTTGATTCGGTAATCTTGTTGTAGCTAGATCTGTGGCTAATAATTAGATGGCGGTTTGGTCACGTTTATTATATGCGAACCTGTATCTCTTTAAATGTTTGGCCATTCAGTCGGGAGAATAGGCTGATCTTTGAAATGGAAATCCTCATAGACAGACGTACCAGATGATGAGATTAACAATCAATGGTCAGTCCATGGCGATGTCGGATTCCAACTGAGGCCCCCTTGATAGTAAACAGACTTTCCTCCATCTCTTGACGATGACCTACATATCTCCAGCATTGACTTGGTGAGCAATGGCAATGCCTGAAAGAAGATTTGTTTTGTATAGTTCAGTGTGATCCTCAGGCACAAACCCGATTTTCCAGGCATCGACTGACTAAGCAATCAATAGTTCCCCAGATTTTTGATTGAGGATTTTCCGAATTCTGTTGACATTCTGGATTCCATAGCATCGCTTTTGGGGTCAATTGCTTGCTCGGCCTCAAGGCTTCCTTCAGGCCGTCTTATATCCCAAGCCAAGCCACGCGACAATGCCAGACAGCCACGTTGCTCCCTGGAGGACGGAATCTCAGGGCGACCTTGCCCCTGACGCTAACGACGACTCTAAGACAGACTACTCAAGATGGCGATTGCTGGACGACGATGGCCGCCAGACATGGCATTACCTTGAATCTGACGAGGAAATTAAAGAATGGCCCCAATCGGTTGCCGACAAGCATTTTTTAGGTCTTCCTACGGTACTATCTTTCAATCCACTACTACGTATTCCAGTCTAAATGTATCTAGGGTCTTCCAGAGCTTCCAAAGGCAAAAACTCCTCTGCAATGTGCAGAGAATGGTCTGGAGTTCTTTTCGAAGTTGCAGCTACCCCCAGGGAACTGGGCGTGCGAATATGGTGGGCCAATGTTTTTGCTTCCGGGGCTGATTATCACTTATTATGTGACCAACACTCCAATCCCTCCGGAGTATGCGATTGAGATTAGAAGGTATCTCTTTGCTCGACAGCATCCGGAAGATGGTGGCTGGGGACTGCATATCGAGGCCCATAGCTCCGTATTTGGCACAAGTATGAACTATGTTGTGCTGCGCATTCTGGGCGTCAGCGAAGAGGACCCTCGAATGATCAAAGCCCGGGGGTTGTTGCATCAGTTTGGAGGTGCTATCTACGGACCTCATTGGGCTAAGTTCTGGCTCGGTATTCTTGGCGTCATGGAATGGGATTGTGTCAACCCTGTTCCCCCGGAGATCTGGTTTGTGCTTATCGCCATGCTTTCGGCGCCTGGACTAACATCAATGTAGGCTACTTCCTGACTGGGTTCCGTTCGCTCCTTGGCGGTGGTGGATTCATATGCGCCAGGTCTTCTTACCCATGTCCTACTTGTGGTCCAAGAAATTTACCTACCCCATGGATTCTCTCACCAAGCAGTTGAGACAGGAATTGTATACGCAACCCTATGACTCGATTGACTTTGCCGGCCATCGAAACTCCATCCACAAAGCTGACAACTACTATCCTAAAACTTGGTTCCTCAACACCATCAATTCGCTGCTTGTGAATGTCTGGAATCCCGTCCTTCGCATATCGACGGTGGTCAAGCGTGCGGAGGATTGGACGTGGGAGCTGATCCGTATGGAAGACGAGAACACCGACTATGCTGGCCTTGGGCCAGTCAACAATCCGATGAACATGATCGCATGTTATCTCCATGATGGGCCGGATAGCTATTCTGTAAGACGTCATCGAGAGCGCTTGAATGACTATATGTGGATGAAAAACGAGGGCATGTTGATGAACGGTACCAACGGTGTCCAGGTCTGGGACACTGCTTTCATTACACAAGCTATCGTCGTGGCCGGATTTGCAGACGATCCCAAATGGCGGCCAATGCTCACCAAAGCCTTGGAGTTCTTAGATGCACACCAGCTCCGAGAAAACGTCCCTGACCAAGAAAAGTGTTACCGTCAGCATCGAAAGGGCGCATGGCCATTCAGCAACAAAACACAAGGATATACCGTCAGTGACTGCACAGCAGAAGGTCTGCGGTCAACAATACAGCTTCAAGAAATGCACAACTACCCAACGATAATTTCAAGGCAGCGCCTGAAGGACAGCGTGGACTGTCTGCTTTTGATGCAGAATCCTTCTGGTGGATTTACTGAGTATGAGACCACACGTGGTTCTCCTAAGATCGAATGGCTCAATGCAGCCGAGGTGTTCGGTGGCATCATGATCGGTTACGACTACCCCGAATGCACTACCGCATCGGTCACTGCCCTCTCATTATTCAGCAGATTCTATCCCGACTACCGCGCGGACGAAATCAAGGCAGCGAAGAATAAAGCAGTGAAATATATCAAGCGTGTGCAAAGAGCAGATGGCAGCTGGTACGGATCATGGGGTATCTGCTTCACTTACGCCGCCATGTTCGCCCTAGAGAGTCTCGCAAGCATCGGGGAGACGTACGAGACGAGCGACCACTCTCGCCGGGGCTGCGAATTTCTCATCTCCAAGCAGAAGGAAGACGGTGGCTGGGGAGAATCATACCTCAGCAGTGAGAAACACGTTTACGTCCAACATGAAAGCTCTCAAGTCTGCCAGACAGCTTGGGCGTGCCTTTCCCTGATGGAGGCGGGCTACCCGCACAAAGAGCCACTCGAGAAGGCGATGAAGCTTCTGATGTCCCGACAGCAACCCAACGGTGAATGGTTGCAAGAGGCCATTGAGGGTGTGTTTAACCAGTCTTGGTGAGTTTCGATCTAGTCTAAAGCTATGAACCAAAACTAACTGAAACCAGCATGATCTCGTACTCCAACTACAAATTCTATTGGCCCATCCGAGCTTTGGGTCTGTACAGCAAGAAGTTCGGGAATGAAGAATTGCTGTAGAGGGGCGATTTTCTTTGTCTTCGACCAAGTGTATCATATGTGTTAGCATGAACTAATATTAATAGCCAGGGGCGGTAAAAGTCCACTACAGCCATGACCATGTCTTTATGATGAGCTGAAATAGCATCTGACTATACTTAATAAAGATTACTATACTTTTCGAAGAGAATCCTGCAGCTCATCAAGCGTCAAACAAAGAAGTATGAAAAGAATAAAAAACACGATGACATAAGCACTTCCCCGCAGGTTCTCGGAGAAAGTCATCGAATTCGTTGCCAACAAACACAAAGAATCCCAGAGCTACTCTCCTTCTCTTGGTCTACTTATATCTCCCGACTCTGCAATTGACTTTTTCTCAGTATCTTCCCAGATCCTCTACTCCGTACTCCCCTTCAACTATTCCCGCAAAGCTCCAACCAAGACAAATCCCACCACAGATCTACAACCCAGGAAGTAAAGAAGAAGAAGGAAAATGAACGCCGCATCCCAGGGCGACGCCGCCCTCGCAAAATCCGACTTCGTCAGCGCCCTCCAGCACTACACTCGAGCCCTCGTCGAGCTCCCCCGCGCCCCAGCCTACTACATCAAGCGCTCAACCGCATATGTCCGCCTCAAGCCCGCAGACGGCGGCCCCAATCTCCAGGGTGCATTACGCGATGCCGAAATCGCGCTCTCGCTTTCTCGGGAGCGTGCAAAGCGCGATCTTATCCTTGCTGCGCAGATGAGGAGGGCTGTGGCGCTGTACCAGATGGAACGGTATGGGGATGCGGGGTTTTTGCTTGAGTTATTGGAGGAGAAGGTTCTTGGGGATAAGAAGGATGGTGCTGGTGCTGGAGATGTGGCTGATAAGGTGAAGGATGTTATGGGTGGTTCAAAGTCGACTGGGCCGGCGAGGAATCTTTCGATGGAGTTGCCGATTTGGTTGATCAAGATTAGGGGAAAGTTGGGTGGGTTGGGGAAGGGGGATGAGAGGGGAGTTGTGACGGTAGAAGAGTTTCCAGTTAATGTGAAGGTGCCGTCAGAAAAAGAGTTGAAAAAGCAGCTTGAGGGTTTGAAGGCGGGGAAGATTGTTGGTGGGGAGAAGGTGCAGGGTGGTGCTGGTTCTACGGGGGAGAAGGTGAAGGATGAGGCGATTGCTGAGGTCCCTAAGGAAAATAAAGCTCCTGCTGCTGCTACGCTGCCGGAGAAGGTCCGACATGAATGGTATCAGTCGAATGACTCTGTTGTGGTGACGCTCTATGTTAAGGGCGTGCCTAAGGACAGTGTGGATGCTGAGCTTAAGAGTGACTCCGTACGCATAACTCATCCCATAACTACCTACTCAATAGTACTAACCAAGGCACCAGGTGTCCGTCCAGTTCCCGCTCCCGTCAGGCTCAGAATACGCCTTCAATCTCGACCCCCTCTATGCCCCCATCGACGAATCCTCCTCCAAAATCTCCGCCTTCGCAACAAAGATCGAACTCGTCCTACGCAAGCAAACCCCCGGACAGAAATGGAGCTCCCTTGAGTCTACCTCAACAGACATCAAACCCACCACCCCTTCCTCCTCCGCCCCTGCTCCCCCCATCCCCGCATCCGGCCCATCTTACCCAACCTCATCCCGCCACGGCGCCAAAGACTGGGACAAGCTCGCCTCGACTCTTACCGCAAAGAAACCAAAAAAACCCAAGCAATCCGAATCTCATTCTCACTCCCACTCCCACGGCAACGACGAGAAGTGCACAGACAACCACCATCAGAAACCCGAAGGCGAAAAAGACCACGACTCTGCTGAATCCGATAACGAAGGCTCAGTAGACTCCGATATTGGCGGCGACCCAGTCGACGGGTTCTTCAAGAAACTCTACGCCGGCGCGGACGACGATACCCGCCGCGCTATGGTGAAGAGCTTCGTCGAGAGTAATGGTACTTCCTTGAGTACGAACTGGGGTGATGTTGGGAAGGGCAAAGTGAACCCTTATCCGGCTAGTGATTGAGCTCCAAGCTCAGTAAGTTTACTTAAGTTAGTTCTCGGAGTTATCACGATTCACCAGTGGAGTGATATTGCTTTTTTCTCAGTACGTATCTTATCTCCTAGGAATACGGGCTAGCGAGCGGGTGTTCTCTAATCTCTATGGGCTGGTTCTTTTATTCTCTTTACTTTTCTTTTCGCTCTCTACTATCTATCTCCTGATCTACTTCAAGGGGGTAAGTCTGATTGAAATCTAAAATCTCGTGTTTTTATGACGTTATGTACATCTTCTAGTATGCACTAGTGATGATAGTGAAGTAAGCCAACCCACACCAACTGTCGCCCATAATGCCAGCCCTAAGACGACTTTTTAACCAGCCCAAGATAAACCTAAACCCAGTAAAGAGATAAAGAAAAGAAAAGAAGAAAAAAAATAAATCAAGAAACGACCATAGTCGACCCGGCCTTCCCAGCACTCCCCTGATACAAAAAGAACTGAATAAAGATACACATATCCAAAAACAACGTTCCAAAGCTCCCAATCAACCACGACAAATTCACAAGTACATACCGCCCATACACCCTACCCACATCATCACCCCGACAGCGCCTTCCACCCTCACAAATCGGCGAATATGCCAGGATGGATAGCACGTAGGTTAAGTTCCCTATGCATGCGAAGAGGAAGAAAAGCAGAGAGACACCGTCTGTGGACTTCCGCTTGTAATTGAGGAGGATTTGCGGGAGGCGTGAACCGAGGTATAGCACTGCACAGAGGTATCCAAAGACTTGGCCGAGGGTGTCGAATGATAATGCCGGGTTGCTGTTGCTGCTGTTGTCGTCATCGGGGGTGTGATGATGGTGGCCTGTGTGTTTTTTGTGAGATGGTGGTGCAGAGCGGCTGATGTACCAGCCTAGGATTCCTGCGACGCAGACCAGGATGACGGCGGAGAGATTGAAGAGGATGGATTGGAGGGTTGAGATGGATTTTGTCTTCCGGGTTGGGGTTGATGGTTCGATGAAGGGGGTTACCGGGGAAAGGTGCGTTCCGTCGACGGAGGGGTGGAGGAATGAAGATGCGGAGTGTCGCCGGTGGCTGGGAGAGGGGAGGGGCGCTGTTGAGGTGTGGCCGTTTGTGGTGCGGGAGGTGGATGGGCCGGCGATGTTCATGTTGGAGTGGTAGTTGTGGGATTCATGTGTGGAGAGGAGAGATGTGTGCTCCGTTGGTTTTCTGGATATAACTGGGGATGGGGTCTCGGCTTCGTCGGGGTCTTCTACCGAGGATGAGGCAGATGCGTCGTCTTTGAGGGTGAAGCCGCGGTAGTAGAAGCATTGACCTAGGAGCACGATATCTGCGAGGGTGTAGTAGACTGCGAGAATGATCATTGTCGGCAGGACACCCTGCATGACGGCACCGAGGATGTTGAAGACATCGCCTGCCAGCCAGACGACGAGGAATAGAAGGGAGAGGCCATCTGCAGAGCCACGGCGGAAGTTCTCAATGATCTGGGGAGAGAAAACAACGACCCAGCAGGCAATCGAGATGGAGCTTAGAGGAATATTAGCCACTGTCTAGAAGTCAATGTAGATGTACATACCCACAGATCCCACTCAAGGCCTCGAGGTCGATATTGAGATTCTGAGGGGGGAACATGTCTAGAGGAAAAGCAGGGGCTTGAGATGATATCCCATGGAATAATTGAGGAAACTAAAGGAAAAATCCCGGGGTTGAAAAGTCTTGTTCTAACGTCATATACGGACAACTCCCAAATAGGTTTAGTGCGTCGGATCTATAAGTACGGAGAACAATGGCAGAGCTGACTTAACAAAATCAGATATCAGTCGTTCCTCACGGTTCATAGCTTTCTCAATTATCTTTTGAATCAGATAACAAGTGGAAGGCTGAAATATGGACATAACAGATAGTCTGGGCAAGTTTCACAGTATCCGAGCGGTTGGTTTAAGGAGAGATACAGGATGAAGAGATGGGGAGGGAAAGAGTCAAGAGAGGCGAAAAGATAGAAGAGAAAGGAATTAAAAAGGAATTTGAGAGTATTGACGGACAGGAGGTAGGGAAGAGTTAGGATGGTTAGGAAAAGAAACAACAATGAAGGTCTCTATTGAACTTATCATAGACATATATACTACATATAGTCCTTGTTTCTTGGGTGAGCATATTCCCGAGTCCCAATCTGCCATAAAGAGATAATTTGATCCACCCGGTTTGATGTAGCGCGGCCATATTTTAGTAGCCTGCATCTCCAGGGCTATCTATAGCGATCTCCCCATGGGAATGTACGTATTATGTTATTGTTCTTGCCATGTAGTCAGAGTCTGTGGCTCTCTTTTCCTCGGCCGCAAGCACATGAACTTCTTAGTAAAAGGAGGTAAGGTGTGCAGAATAGTGGCTAGTATTACTCATAAGAAACTTTTCTAGCTCAAGAAGGCCTGCTGGCCCAATGGCAAGGCGCTTGACTACGAATCAAGAGATTGCAGGTTCGATCCCTGCGTAGGTCAATTTTTTTGCTCTTTTCAATATACTATGTACCTCGCACACCATGACATGATAAATTATTCTGAACAATATAATCTCAACATGGCCTGCTGGCCCAATGGCAAGGCGCTTGACTACGAATCAAGAGATTGCAGGTTCGATCCCTGCGTAGGTCATTTCTTTTTGCTCTTTTTAACTATTTTTGCTGGTACTATGGAGTATGTACCCGTCCCTATCTCCCCAACTGTACCCAAGATAGTATCCCTCTAAGCTGTGACATGATAAATTAATGGTGAGGTCTTGACGAAAACCTTGTGGTTACAGCTACAGGCTGTATTAAAGACCTTTAGCCGTCACTTTATTTGGGCTTCCATTATTAATGCCATGGTAATTCCCGTCAGATTATCAGAATGTTGACCCTTCATCATCTTAGGAAACAAAAGAATATATATCTCGCTTCTCGTCTAGTAGCATCTACCCAGGTACAACCACACCGACTCCACCCCCAACTTAACACTAGCTCAACCCTAACTCAACCCTAAGCTCCTCTGGCCCCCCCCCCCTCCATCATCGCCTCAACCACCCGCCCAAACTCCTGAGACGTATAAACCTGACAATCATGCCTATATATCCACCCCTCCAACGGAACCATAGCAGCGCTCTTCTCCTGACCACTCTCATCCCGCTCCCAACTGTTCTTCTTCACCCGATCACTAACAAGCTGCACAACCGTCACCTGGGCATACCGAATCTTCTCCGCTAGTCGCAGCAGATGAGGCAGTCTGCGGTGGTAGTGCGAGTCTTGCCGTCTTTGTCTAGGAGAGTGACCTCAGCGTGGCTGTTGTCGTAGTTTGCATAGGCGTTGACGCTGCTGACTTCCAGGACCTCAGCAGGCCCCTGTAAGGCCTCAGCGATGTATATAGATATTCGCAACCTCATACTTTGTGGCTTAGTCAGTCCTGGACTGACTAAGCACACCATGGGATAAATCCCTGTCGCGAGGTGAAGATTCCGCACCTCAGTGTTAATCTACTATTCAAATCCTCAGTTACTATTATCGCGACTACTATTCTCCTCTTTGTTAAGTGAATTACACCCTTTCACACTGGTTGCACCCTATTCAAGGTCCAGGACCCTTATAGCCCCTGACTGGGCATACAACTGGTGTAGAAGCCGCTTGGTACAGCCGTGAGGTTTGGGGCAGTACCTTTCTAGGTTATTAATTGGAGGCATGCATCTGATCATAGATAACCCTCGAGCTCGAGAGACTAAATAAAACAACACACCAACTCACTCCATATCAGTCATATTATACCTCCCCTGTAGCGTCCCGACCTGCTCATCTGTTATAACCTATCCAGACATCCCACAGACCCCCTCCCATTAACCAGAATCGCATTGACACAGAATGCCACCATCCCCGACTCTATCTCAGCCTTAAAAAGATCTCAGCAGAAGTCAGGCGCCGCCAACGCGAGAGGATCACCGGCTGTGTTTCCCTCTCTGCCTGAAAAATACTCTACAACGCAACGGGGTCTATTGTAGTCATATGAAAGGGTTTGCGAACTGGCTCATGCGGTTTGATGTAGATTGCCCTATACAGCCCGTCTACAATATGGCCACGCGAATGCGCGTGGTATGCGTAGCTGCGGTACTGCGTGGCTTTCCAGCGGTAGATGAAGTGATGGCCGGGTGGGATTGGGCGCTGCGAGAGGCCGGGGATGCCGTCGGACCAGGGTGTGCCGAGTTGTTTGATTCCTATCAATGGGGTTATTTAGTTTGTGTCTCGCGAACAAATCTGAAAGAGGGAGATGGTACCATGGAAGTGTATTGCATTCCACCCATAGACACGCCAGAGAGAAGTAGAGAAAAATTCACATCTACAACAAAGGCTGAATATTACGCTCCTCCTTTATCAGCGTTACACCTCAGCAAGTTTTAACAACCCGCCTCCTACCTCTAAACCCTACCGGAGCCCACTCAAGCACCCATCATGCTACACCCACCACAACACCCCCTCTACAGTCTCCTCAGCCGCTACACCCTCTTCTCTAGCACTGATCACTGGCATGGTGGAACAGCCTAGGCCCGGTTCCGTCCCGCATGCTTCACACCTGCAAATACCCCCTGCTTGAAAAGATTCAGTACCTGTACTTCTTCCAGCAACATCTGACCCCGTTCCTTGGTCCGTTTGTGGGCGATGACTCGGTGGCTCTCCGCTCGGGAACTGAGAAGCTCGAGATTAACTTAACTCTCGAGGAGACTGGCGCTTCTGTTCCGGTTGGCACTTCCACCCGCAAGACCCAATGGCGAGGATGACCCGCACCAGAAGAAGGCTGTACCGTCTCTACTGATCTACGACAAAATTTTCCACGCACTCGTCGTATCCGATGACGAGAAGAAAGTCCTCAAATCCCTCGACGCCAAAGAAGCGGAGTTCTGGAATGCGCAGAACATATTCGCATTCAATCTCAGCAATAACGGATGCGGGATTATCACTCCAGCCGCGTATCTCTACCCGCAGCTCAAAGCGCTCGCGCCTGGCGCAAACCTGCAGGCCTTGCTATACGACATAATCGAAGAGGCTGACCGCAAGGGGCGGCTTGGGCGTGCTGTGGAGATGTTGCGGAGCTACCTGGATACCGCGCCTGCGAGAACAAAGTGCCTGTTCCTCTCGCATGACCTGCATGGACGACGCTGCGAGTGCTGCTAGTAGTGGCAGTAGCTCAGCGCGGATCTTCCTTTCCGAGTCAACGGCTACTCAGCAGCGTGTTTTGGATATCCGGACGCTGAGAGGAGCCCTTGATGATAATCCCGATAGACTCGACACCCTCCGCTAGTTCTGAAACGTATTTAGTCTGACTCATATGCAATTATTTACCATTCTTAGTGAGCTTTGGGGTTAGGAATAAAAATAGATGTCGGTTCGTTCTGTCAGCTAAGGGCATAATAGTCCATCTGGTTATATACTATAAAGAGATCACTTCGCCGGGTTATTGAGCGGACTTGGCTCTGATTTCACCTGAGAATACATAATCTCCCGTTTGACTTGGTACCCTCCAACTAAACTATCTATATACATATCACCGCTCCCACTACCTACCAAATGGCTTCCTCTCAACCCAAATACATCCCCCAACTCCCGGTCAATAAACGCATCCTAATCCTTGGCGCAACCTCAGGAATTGGCTTCGCCGTCGCAGAAGCACCCCTCGAGCACGGCACCATCGTCACAATCTCCGGCTCAAACCCCACAAAACTCTATCACGCCCTCACCCGCCTTCAAACCCAATTCCCATCCGCTACAAAGGATGGCCGCCTCGCCGGCCCCCTCCCCTGCGACCTCTTCGACGCAACTCATGTCGAGAAGGGTGAATGTTGTTTCACCGGGGGCGGTGGCTACGGAGGCGGTTAGGGGTATTTTGGGGAGTGAGTATGAGAGGTTGACGGGGGTTGCGAGAGAGAAGTCGGCGGTGGGGGACGTGGGGAGGCCGGAGAATTTGGCGCAGGCTTATATATATTTGATGAAGGATGCATTTGTATGCATCTGGGACGGTGGTGGAGTCGGATGGGAGGATATTGCTTGTGTAGGATTGAAAAGTTTAGGACGGCGCCTTGCCCTCGCTCTTGTTCTGGTACTGGCAGAACCTACATCTATTAGAGACTTCGAATGGAGCAAAAAGGTCGGCACCAGTTTGGTATCGGACTCAAATTCAGGCATTTTTAGGTTGACACGGTATCTATGGAATCGTGGCAAGATACTAGGTATGACAGGAGAGGGCAAAAAAAAAAAGAATTGACCTACGCAGGGATCGAACCTGCAATCTCTTGATTCGTAGTCAAGCGCCTTGCCATTGGGCCAGCAGGCCTGTTATGTTTGATGAACGGATTATTTCAACACCACTAGGCGCCGATATCCAGTTCTGTTGTACCGATAGTTGTCGGTTCTTTTGAGACGTAGTACTACGGAGTACTCCGCAAGCCAGGGAAGCGCGAGGCGCGCGGTGAGGTCTCCAGACGCACCTTACAAGTTACCAGCCAGTGCAAGCAAACTCTACCTTTTTCCCCCACCGAGCTTCAGCCTTCAGGTCGTCAACTCACAACGCGAGGTCAGGTAGGTGTGGGCGCCGGGAAGTCAGAACTGAGAGGAAGAGAGCGCAGGGATCATAACATGCTGTAAATGGGAGTCGAATTGTGGATATACTTATACACAGCCGCTTTGACTCAGTCGCCGATCTCGTGCGAGCACCCAGTAGTTAGTCTCGTCCATGGATGGATGAAGTACTGAAGTTGAAGTCCGAAACCTGGGGTACAACAACGTTGAACGATAGCGCCAACTGAGAACACGTGTCTGTCCCTGGAATTTAATGTAGGCTGATAATGTCAATTTTTGTGCACCTTCTTCATCGAAAGGCCTGCTGGCCCAATGGCAAGGCGCTTGACTACGAATCAAGAGATTGCAGGTTCGATCCCTGCGTAGGTCATTTCTTTTTGTTTCTTAGGCAGCTCTCGCGAAGCAAGCATTTTGTCGAACTTTACGGATAGATACTGCTAGGATTCCACTTCAACGCCAAACTTACTGTTAGTCAGTGCCGCTTGGTTATATTTTATATTATTTCTATTTCCTATTTTAGTTATATTTTCGAGAACTAGATTATTTAGAAGAATTAACACATATAGCCTAGTATAACTTTCAACTTATCATGTGATCCAACTTAGTCATCGCCTCGCGTTGCATTCCAGAGCTTCACCTCACGATAGCACAGGGCTTGGAGAACATGTGTCCTCGATGACGGTCTCAGCAATTCGAATCCCCTTTACCGGCCCCTTGCCCCCACCCGTAATTGTGCCGGCGTCTGCGAGCTCTGTATCTGGAGCAATCGATGCGTTCCTTTCCTTCCTAACTGCTCCGCCGTCACCTTATCTTCGTGGAGTCGATGTCGGCAGAAACTCTCAAACAGTCCTCCTAACCGGAGCTGGAATTTCAGTGGCGTCCGGACTGTCAGATTACCGAGGCAAGAACGGCACGTACATCACGAACAAGGCCTATCGACCGATCTACTTCCATGAATTTGCGACGAGGCATGGGTCGCGGAAGAGGTATTGGGCTCGCAGCTTCATCGGTTGGCCGGGGCTCCTGAAGGCGAAGCCAAACTCAACCCATTGGGCAGTCAGGGATCTCAGTGCAAAAGGTTACATTAGTTCCGTGGTCACGCAAAATGTCGACTCCTTCCATTCGAAAGCTCATCCGGAGACTCCCTCCGTTGAACTACATGGATATTTGAGGTCCGTTGTCTGCTTGAGCTGCCGGAACCAAATTTCCCGGGCTGAGTACCAGAAGTCACTCGAAAAGCTCAATCCAGCCTGGGCAGAGTTTCTGGCAAAGATGGTCGACCTTGGGGTTCTCGACACGGATAATCCAGAGGAGCGGCGGCGTAGAGGAATGAAGTTGAACCCAGATGGCGATGTTGATCTGCCAAAGGCTCCGTACTCGACTTTTCGCTACCCTTCGTGTCCGAGTTGTCTTGAGAAACCACCTAGGCTTCAGGATGGAACTACAACTAGAGTGGATGTTGATAGCGACGGCGCTTGGCTGCCGACGTCCACTGCAGGAATCTTGAAGCCCGCGGTTACTATGTTCGGAGAGAACATTGACCCATCAGTGAAGATAGCTGCAGAAGAAGCCATTGATGATGCTGGAAGATTGCTTGTGATGGGCACATCGCTCGCCACATACTCCGCATGGAGGTTGGTCGAAAGAGCTTACAAGAGAGGAATGCCGATTGGCATCATAAATCTGGGAGGTGTCCGAAACGAATCGGTCCTTCTGAAGGCGGACAATGGTAAGAATATGGTTTCGCGATATGTTCGCTGCAGCCTTAACTCGGACACTGTCCTGCCTTCTGTCGCATCCCAACTTCCGAGCCTATCACACTAGGTTATCTTAAATTGGATAAATTTAGAATCATAGATTAACCATCTCAGACCTATGCAGCCGGCAGTAAATGTAGGAACCCTATTGAATAAAGGAAAGTTATTTATAGTTCTATTCTAATATATAAGAAGGATTTGATAGCCGCCCCGGTTGGGCGGGAGGATGTTCGGCGCCAAAGTCTGAGCTTGAACTCTTTTCTGTTGGTCCCGCGGGGCTTAAACACGCCGCGATGGATCTTATTGACGCAACTTGACATGACTTCTTCAGACCCCCAGCTGCAGCATACCACGTCTTCCTCCTTACTGGATCTCGTCTCATCTCTCACTTCTCCCAAGTCCTTTCTTTTCAACTCCCACCAAATAACCCCGCCTCCTACGCTCCCGTCTCAGCGCTCGACCATGGATAAGGCGCAACAGCCCAGCTCTTTCCAGCAGTTGGAGAAGGTGAGTTTTCGAGTGTCTTAGGCCTGACACTGGAAGATGAACAACTAATAATCAAATTTCACGTCTAGCTCGGAGAGGGCACATATGCCACTGTACGTTCACGATTTATTCCGTTGCAAGCTCCTGCGCGATAGGTTCCATGTCTAGCTTGTATCGATGCTAAGAGAGGGTCATAGGTGTTCAAAGGACGAAATCGCCAGACGGGTGAACTGGTCGCTCTAAAAGAAATCCACCTTGATTCCGAAGAAGGAACGCCTTCGACCGCCATTCGTGAGATCTCGTTGATGAAAGAGTTGAAACATGATTGCATAGTGTCTCTCTACGACGTAATTCACACGGAAAACAAGCTGATGCTTGTGTTTGAATATATGGACAAGGATCTGAAGAAGTACATGGACACTCGACCCGATCGGGGACAACTGGACCAAGCCACCATCAAATCGTTCATGCATCAACTCATGAGTGGCATTGCCTTTTGCCATGAGAACCGAGTATTGCATCGTGATCTTAAGCCGCAAAACTTGTTGATCAATAAGAAAGGGCAACTGAAACTGGGGGATTTTGGGCTCGCCCGAGCTTTCGGCATCCCCGTCAACACATTCTCCAACGAAGTCGTGACCCTTTGGTATCGTGCTCCAGACGTTCTTCTCGGTAGCAGGACATATAACACAAGTATTGATATTTGGTCTGCTGGTTGCATCATGGCAGAGCTGTACACAGGCCGGCCGCTGTTCCCGGGAACCACCAACGAGGATCAACTGCAGAAGATTTTCCGTCTCATGGGGACACCCTCCGAGCGCTCCTGGCCGGGAATTTCCCAGCTGCCGGAGTATAGGGCCAATTTCCACATATACGCGACCCAAGACCTTGGCCACATTCTTCCCCAAATCGACCCTCTCGGTCTTGATCTGTTGAACAGGATGCTTCAGCTACGACCGGAGATGCGTATCAGCGCTCATGATTCCCTGCAGCATCCGTGGTTCCATGATCTTCCTCAGTTACAGGCACAGTTGCAGCAACAAATGGCCGGCGCGTATGGGGGGATGTTGCCGCCACAACAAGCTTACTAGTTGCTATCCGCCCTTTTTTTCTTTCTTATTTTTCTTTTTTTTTTTTTTTTCGTCAAGATTATGGGGCTGTTTTATTGTTAGCATGACATGAAGAGAGGCCTAGTTTTAGATAGGGAGAGCACGGCGTTAGACATGATAGGGTAATGAACTATGATATCTCTCTATTATATATGGAAATAAGGGTCGGTTAAGAAAGTCATGAAAAATTAGGCCTGTTTATAGAACTGCAGGGTGTATTTTAAGGTCTGTAATCATGTGGTTCTGTGGGATCCCTTGATCTCTGGTGGTTAATATAACAAGTGTAATAAGATATTCGACTGCAAGCTAGTTGCAGTCACCCTAGAACCCACTAAGTACACGGGAGATTGTAGTTGCCTTGGGAACCAGGCATCAATACGGTACCTAACTCTAGAATGTAGCCTTGCACCTGTGCTCCATATTCACCCATGTAAGCCCCTTGCCTAGTGGAATATCACTTATTCCATACCGAGCGCCAAGCCATATTTGTAACAGACTAACAGTTACTTCAATTAATTAAGTATATACTAAATTTTATTTATAAATTTAGGTAGCTTGCGAATATACCAAGACAAGTAGGGCTGTAACCTGGAGCTGGCTCAACCTCCGAATCTCGGCGTTGCTGACTGGGCACATCTTTGCTTTTCCAAGACTATTGAACCCCGCCCTTACTTCTAAGAAGAGCTCTCAGCCTTGCCCTGCAATCTGTGGTCAGATTCGTCCATATCAGCATGATTCACTCGTCCCCCAAGTGATGGGCGAGGCTGGGCCAGAAAGGGTTAACGTGATTTCTGCCCAAGCAAGGTCTGTCGCCGATTATTGGCCGGCAGGTTTCGCCTGCTTATGCCCGGCTTTGTAGGACATTTGCAGGGCTGATTATGAATGGGGCATTGGTAGGATATATGTATGTACCCATGGAAAGGGCGGTGATTCTTCCATCGTCGACGTCGTCTTGGCTTGAATCCACTGCCACTCCAGTCAACATACCCGCTGCTTGAACCCAAGCCTGGTCAACCGTTAAACCACGCGAGTGTTTGGGTCTCACACCATGACTCAAATGTGGATATGCTGCCAGTGTGGAGATGGACCTAAAGTATACGCTCACGAGACTCAATGTGTCTCCTGCCATCATAACTCGTGTGGTGGAACTCCTGTAAGACCCTAGCATGGTAATCATGCCGCTAGCTATCAGTGACTTGGGCTAATCAATCACCAATTTTTGACTATGACAGAGAGTAAGTAAGCCAAATAGCTAGGGAAAGGTGATGCCAATGCTAAATTAATGGTCTATCTGTGACCGCACCGTTTGATTTAGATGTACGTAAATCGCACTATATCGGCCTTCGCTCCGGGGTTTACTAGAACCAATTGGACAATTAACAACCGCAACTCTTACTAGGAGCCCTCAGCACTACTCTCCCGATACTGTTCCGCCTAAATATACGAAAGAGGATTTGGACATGTGCAGACAGGACTGGCTACATTTCAAGACTGCTCTCGGCGAAGAGCACGAGAACACCTTGTGTGTCGCGGCCTGGTTATTATCCCAAGTTCACGCCGCATGAGCGAGGCTGCTTGTTTCATAATACTCGCTGTGGTGCAATCAGCATACGTAGTAACGCATTAGCTTGCCCCATACATGTTAACCTGTCAATGGCATTTGGCATTTCTGCTCCACTCGCGGACACGGCCCGGGAACCGTCCGTCGTGGAGAACAGCCACAGCCGTGGGGTATATCGTGCTCCAAGCGAATGATCGCTTAATCAGAGGCGCGAGACAGGACATTGAACATTCCATAAGTACAATCTAACCATATGTATTATCATAGCTTAAGTATCGGGTAGCTAAGTAGACAGTCATAAGGAACCCGCGTTACGGCCATCTCGTCCACCCTCTCTCCACAGCATTGTACCACGGCTCCGTAGTGACATTCTGCCGCTGCAGATTTGAAATCAGGTGCATCTCCTGCGCCACAGACCCTTTTACTGGAGGATCAGGTACAGGTGAATTCTGGTTAAGTGGCGACCATTGAAGCTGAGTAGCAGGTTGAACCTCCGGGTCCGACTCCTCGCGCCAGTCCGCCCACTCTTCATCACTGCACGGGTCAAACAGCACTTGACACATCTCTTGTTTGCCCGAGCTCCAATCCCGCTCGATACAGAGGTACAGCATGCCGTGGTAAGTTTTGAAGTAATCGATGTAGCTGGGGACGAACCCCGGTAGCCGCAGACCAGATGTCTCCACGTCCACAGCAGGAGAGGGAAACGAAGGCTGATCGTTCTCGTTCTCTACAGCCGCGATCTGAGCGCCGTAGTCGCCGCGCTTGGTCTTTTCACCGCGGTAGTGCGCAACGCAGTCTTCTGCGGTGGCATTGGGTAGGAAGAATAGTTCCAGTCGGATCTCAAGTGTCCCAGACGGCCGGTTGATCGCACTGAACAGGGCCGCCGGATCCACGTTGTCCGGGGAAGCATCGGCGTGGGTGAAGTAGATGGCAAAGGCATAGAGAGGAGGCAAGGGACATGAAGCCCGGCCCCGAAATACGAGACGGGCGACGTGGCCCTCGTGGTTGGTGAAGGGGAAGAACGTGAATTTGCATGCGTTGGATGCGGTTAGCCATAGTGGACAGCAAGATTCATGATGTCAGCGAGGCGCTTCTACTCTATTTATCCCGCAAGTTTGGTACAGTATTGTTGCGAAGTCACAGCAGGCCAGAGAAAGATCAAAATCGAGACAACACTTGCCTGAGCGGACTCCTCTAAAGATTCACTAATTGCGGAATATCACTTATTCCAGAGACTGAGCATGTGATCCGGACCTTCCATTCTGGGAATTGACAAAAACACCGAGCACTTAAATAATGTAACTACTAACACAAATGCTCTAGACGAAGATCATGAAGAGAACCTTTCCATTTCTTTTTTTTCTTCTTCCCTCTTCGCCCCTGAGCATCCTGCTCAATCAAAGAACCTACAGAGGAATAATGATTCGAACCAATCTCCAAGCCAATCACTACACCAGCACTAGAATGGCCCTGCAGCCCCGTACCCCTGGCCCGTCCGCCACAGGTTTTCATATCTGCTCTGGGCCCAGATACTTGGATTCTGCGCATTTGGCGCCCAGTGCTGGTTTGCCGCACGCAAGAAGCGCATGTTCAACTCCGAAATCAGCCCATTCGCGTTCAGCACATTGTTCAGCCACTTCTGGCCCGCATCGTCGGACGCGTAGCTGCTGGCCCGGTAATTGGCTGTCGCTGACCGCACCCAGTTGACTCCATTGGCCTCAATCTCGCCTAGCAGCTGGTCGATCCAGGAACAAAAGAGGTCACGCAGACCGGCCGTCGGTTGGTTTGCTATGCGCTGGGGAAGGCCAACCTGACCCTGGTTAGCTGCACCATTACCGGTCCACTAGTAGTCGTTGTCGAATTCATGCAGGGTCTTCTCCATAAACTGCGACGAAGTGCGGAACTTGTTCCAGATCATCGTGTTGCGCATATATGAGAACACGCCAGCTGTCTATAACACAATTGTCAGTTGGTAACCCGACAAAGAGTAAAAAGAGGGCTTTTTGGGGAGAAAGGAGGAGGGCAGGGCTTGTGTGGGAATGGAAAAGGGGAGACGCACATTCCGATGCATCAACCGGGTCTTTAGATTAGTTGCCTGCAATCGGTCATCCGGATTCCCGCCCTCGAAGAAGGCGACCTTACGACCATTGATGCCTCCGTCGGCTAGGGCCAACCCGGCCAGGTTGTGGTCGCCTCCAAGCCCGTGGGTCATCTGGAAGAAGAGCGAGTTCTCTATCCAGCCGTTCGCGGCGAAGGCGCGGTTGTTCCCCCCGCCCGCTGGATCGAAGCCGATGAGGACCTCGGAAACCCAGTCGTAGGAGGCTGGAGTGTAGCCGGTAGGGAGGGAACTGGAGGTGAGCCAGAGCATGAAGGCCTTGAGGAGTTGCGCCTCGTATACATGCTCCGCTGCGAGAGATAACTAGTTAGCATGCCATGAACTCACCCACCACAGAAGGAAGGAGGCGCGGGGAAGGGAAAAGGGACATATACGTACTAACGTATTGAGAGGTGTCCGTCTGGTCCTTGGTGAGCTTCTCAACTACCGGCGAACACTGCCTGTCCGAACCGCGGAATCCAAACCAGCGATGCACGTTCTGCTGCGCCGCTTTACCGCAGCTCTGGTACATGCCGCAGGGCAGGTCGTCAGTCATACCATTGTAAGTCCACGCGACAAGTTTGGGGGTACGTTTGGAAAGGGTGTGCTTTTCGTGGTGGTCTATATATGTGGTATTTTCTAGGATCAAGGCCAGGCCATCCAATGCGTCCGCCAGATCGCGTTTCTCAGGGGCGTCCAATGGGCATCGCGTCTCCTTGCTGAAGTACGGGTCGAGCCAACAGGACTCATCGTCCCGCTTGGTCAGGCTGTCATCGCTGTCGTCGCTGCCACACAACGGACAGGGCGGGATATCGTCCACATTCGTGGAGCCGGGGCAGCTTAGTCCCTCCAGTCTGGGCACGAGGGGTCCATAAACTTGGGCCCGTTTGTCCAAGCCGCTAGTCGAGATGTTGTGTGGCGCATCTAGGCTGCGATTACGACTGCGCTTGCGCTTGCTGCTGTCGGGTGTCCAGCAGGCCGGACTGTCTCCAGTTGGGTAGATCTGCACGTCATCGATGGGAACAATTTCAAATGGCGAAGACGGCAGCGCCCAGTCAAAGGCCGAAGGGGCTTCAATCGTGGCATACAGGTCGGCACCCGCGTCGATCCCGTAGCAAAAGGAGGTTCCTCCACTGCCGGATTCTAGCTCTGCGTGGAAGGTAACATGGCCATCCGCCACGAGGTTGACAGCGCAGCTGTCGATTGAAATAAAGTCTTCATTCCAGTCAATGCCGAAGGTCAGTGTAGGCTTGACGTGCGCGCTCAGATGGCCGCTTAGGCTGAATCCATACTCGAATTCGGGCTCGAGAACGTTCTGCGTCCCATCTTTATTAGGATCCTTCGAGGCCTCTGGGTCCCAATCACCATTCGCAACCGGATATGTTTGTCGCACATCCCACTCAGCCAGGGTCACTCGGCTTTCAAAATTGACTCCCAGAGTCGCTGATCCCTCCAGTTGGCCAAACAGTTTGAAGTTCGGTCCAATAGTCACAATGCCCGGCACTTAAAAAGCCGCTCCAAATTTGTCTGCCGAGAATAACAGCACATCGCCAGTATCGAAAAGGGCAGTGACAGAGGCATCAACTACAAACTTGGCTGTCACCTCGCCCTTGCTGCGGAAGTACAGGTAGGAGTTGCTGAAGTCGATCGGGCTTCCCAGGGTGGCAATGAGAGTGAAGCCGTAGTAGACATCGACCCCAACATGCGTCTCAGCGTGCACATCTAGTTTGGCCTCCACATTGGGGCACGACAGTCGCTGGTCAATGATCTGCAGAATGAAATCCTCCTCGAATGAATGACCAATATCCAGGCCTCCAGACACCCCGTTGATGAGGCCTTTAAGCCAATCAACAATATCGCTGCCAAACCAGCGCTTGTGCAGTTCCTCCCGCGAGAGGCCACCATAATGGGCGTCATCCCGCCATTCCTCCTCCAGCCCGCGGCGATAATTCCCTCCAGTGTCGGCCAGGCTGCGCTTCCTGCGCTTTTTGGCGGTGGCAGCTTTGTCAACTACCCGGCCCCAATACTCAGGCTCGTTGCTGAAGTCAACGCGCATTTGCGTGTCGCCCAGGTTCGCGGGGGACCCGCTTGAAGTTGTAGTCGAATGTGAGGTCGTAGATGGTGTCTATAGGCTTGTCCAGCCCGCGACGCACCAAATGATCCGGCAGCGTCTGGTTTGCACTGGTGGTGACGGATTTGGCCACGGCGTACTTGCCCGGGCCACAGCCCTTGGGCATCTCCAGGATAGTGCCCGGCGCACCATGGCCCAGGTAAATTTTGTGACAGTTGGAGTCCCCGCTCAGGTCAGTGCACATCATGCGCACTGTGTGCTCGCCCTCAGTCACAGCATCAAAGCAGTCAAACACCTCCCAGTAGGAGCCATCGCGGCGATCCAGTGAGACCTGCAGCTCGTCCGGGCTTGTAAGTACCACGAACCCGAACGGCGCATTGTCTGGGTCGTCGGCAAACTCGACAGAACTGGCTCCCCCATATGTCGGGTCAACCTTTAGCGTAAAGTCCGTGTCAGCCTCCTCTTCAGATGGCGGATCCGGGAAGAGATACTCCAGCGGCACCGGCATGAACGGTGACGAGCTATCAGGGGGATCGCAGCAGAAACTGCGCTGACGCTCAGAATGCCAGAAGCCGCAGTCGTCCCCTTCGCCCTCGTACGCGGTTGTCAAAGCTACCTGCCAGCCCGTGTCGCAATGGTTGTCGAAGCAGCTGCCGGGCTTGCCGTGCCATGCACAGTTCTGCCAGTCTTCTTGCTGCAGCAGAATTTCTTTTGCTCGTCCCCACCACAGCCACCGTACTGCCAGGTCATCTCATTCTCGTTGTTGCTGCAGCTATCGCCGCATTCCGTCCAGCGGCAGTCTGGCATCTGCGCCGCCGCAGGGCAGCAGAGGAACTTGCGGCCGTCGAGGCATTTGCCCCAGGCGCCGTAGAGCGACGATTGCAAAGCAACCTCGCCGGCATGGCACTGGCCATTGCAGAACGGTTCGTTCCCTCTCCACCAACTATCATGATTCAGTCAGTCGCCTGAATGCTCCCCAGTCATGCTCGGAAAACTCACCAGTCTTTGGCCGTTGGGGCCGATGAAAACGGACAGCAAGTCGATTGTACACTGAATTCGCCCGTCCAGAAGTCTTCGTCGGTACACTGAGTTCGTGTTATCTCAATCTCACCAGAGCTGCACCCAGTATAGCCACACTCTGTCACCCGGCAGTAACCCTCGCCCGCGTCCTCCCATGTATCAGCGATTGAGGCTTCCGCGCCCTTGGAGCCCAAAGGCTCCGGGTAAATGACGGCCTCCAGAGCGTCCAACTGCTGAGTATCGAGGTCAACCGCCCAAATCAGCAATCCCCCCAAATCCAACCCGTTTGCAAAGGAGATCTTCTGCTGAAACGTCTCATAATCATCATAAGAAACCCACTGGTCACCGTTCCAGGTTATCCACTTCACCCCGTTCTCCTCATCATAGTATGGCGTCAGATCATACTCATCGATGATATCCATGATTTCAAAGTACGAAAGGGTGCCTGAGTTATCCGTGCAGGGGCCAGGTGCAGCACCTCCCAAGAACAAACAGCCAGGCTGGTAGCAACTTGGATCAGCTAGCTGGAAAGACCGGCCATAAAATCCCAGCCCCATATTAATCTTGTCAGCCGGCACATCGTTACGCCAGAAAAGGTCCAGTGCACGGTTGATCTCTGTTAGATTGGTATGGGCCAGCACCTGGGAGCCAATGGGGTTATTGGCGTCCCAGACCCCATGGAGATCATAAGCCATCAGGTTGACAAAGTCGGCCTCTTCGGCACTAGCCTTGATATCAAAGTGACGGAGATACTGTGGCTGTCAGTCATCCATTCATCTGCGATTAGGGGATCGAAAAAGGAAGAAACTCACCCAGTAACTCGTCGGCACTGTGAAGGAGATTTCAAGATGGTTCGTCGAGCTCTCGTCAAACACCGTGCGCATCTGTTTCATCAGCTTGGTGAGATTCTCTCCATCCCCCTCATGGCCGCCGCGATCACCTGCTCCTGGATATTCCCAGTCGATGTCAACCCCGTCAAAGCCATAGCGGTTCATAAAATTCAGAACCTGGTCGATGAACCGGCCACGCTTTTCCTCGGTGGACGCCAGATCACTGAACACGGGCTGCCAGATCGTCCCATTATCATTGAAAGTCCACCCGCCTAATGCGATAACAACCTTAAGCCCCGGGTTCTTTCTCTTAAGCCCCGCAAACTCGGTAAACGTGTCAGTGGAGAGCTCTCCCTCATCATCCATAGGGACAATCTCATACGTCTCCGGTTTGATATACCCAAACGAGTAATAAATGTGCGTTAGACTACAAGTAGGGATATCCTGGATCTTCATCCCAATGCAGCGCTTTGCATGATTCCACGCTTCATAGTACCCAATGATGCGGCTTTGCACGTCGCCACCCGAGGACCCTGAGCCCGGCTGCTCGCAGTTACTCTGGCAGCTTGTTTCGTCGTCGTCTGTGACGGCGCAGAACTCCTCTGTCATTCCGCAGAAGCCGTACGGCGAACAGCACACATTGAGCGGACAGACTTTGCCAGCGGGTGTAGCGTGCCGCCCGCATTCTGCGACTGCGTCGCAGTTGCTCCAGCACACTTCGTTGGGCGACTCGCCTGTCTCGCCGCAGTAGTCTTCGCCGTACCCGCAGTAGCCGGATTTGGCGCAGCAGGCGCCGTTGCTGCAGGGCTTGCTCTCGTCGCACGAGTATGGGTCATTCGGGTCGGCCTGACGGGCTTGCAAGGTCCGTGAGCCCTGGTGCTGGTCGATTCCGCAGGACTCGAATCCACCACGCGGACGGATCTTTGCGATTAGATCCTCGGGGCCGCGGATGATTGACGAGATCGGCAGGCAGATGGGTTGGTTCCCTGCATCGCGCGGCTCTAGTTCATTCGAGAGAGTGGTGTGAGGGAGAGATGGAGCCGTTGCTGCCAGCGCTAGTAGGGCTGGAAGCCACAGCTTGAGCTTGAGAGCCATGCTGCACGGCTATGGACAAGCTAGATCGAGCTTCTGAAGCCAAGTGCGCTGTGAAGGAGTGACACTGCGCGGTCCTTGGCCAGAGGGGAGAATGAGTTACGAAGAAATAAAAAAGGAATGACAATGACAGATCCATTTCCTGGGCAGGCGAGGAGCGCAAGATATGGGACCATCGTCCGCTCAACCCGTGCTGCCTCATCTCAGCACAATGCGCTAGACGAGTTGTACTATATCTCTCGGAGATTGGCCGTATCCGCAGGGTCAGCGCAGCGTTGGCATATAGCGGTCGTCCGGTCCATATGCTTCTTGCCATTGGGTGGATGGTCTCAAGAAGGGCAAGAATGCCAAGAGCTCGGCCAAGGGTCTAATGCAGGGGCACTGCAGCCTTGATAACAATGAAACCCATTGTGTCGCAGCAACGTAGTATTGTGCATGCTGAAGAGGAGCTGCGGATGAACCAGATCAACATGATGTGCAGGGATCAAGAATTGTCAGCCTCAGCCCCAAAGTCCAGCGTTCTATCTGAAATTACCCTCACATGCTCAGCACTTGGAGAGGATGGCACCGGAAATGAGAGTGGGTTGACATGTTGGATAGAAGGGACTCCCTCTCCATGTCCGATACTTCTTTCCTTGTGCGGGCGTGCTTAGAGACAATTCGATTTCAGCCAACAATGGCCTTTGTCTACCTACTCGTCGCTGGCCTCGCCTTTACAATAGGCACAGGCTCTGCCACTCAATTCATCACTGAGAATACTCTACCCTCTGACAGCCTGTCAAGCGGTTGTGCAGAAGCCCTTGCCGCAGACGTCGCCTGCCCCCGTCAGATTGGATCCTTCACCACCGGCATGTACTATCCAGTAGCAGCCCTTGAGGAAGCCTGTACGGCATCCTGTCAAGATGCTCTGGCCAGCTACGAGGAAGCGGTAGGGGCTGCCTGTAGTGATAGCGAAGTCTACGACATCACAGAGTCACACGCTGCCCCGGTCTCGTTCATACCCACACTGCTATACTACCATTTCAACAAGGCCTGCATAGAAGACGACGGCCGGTGGTGCAACCAGGTCGCCGCGAGCTCTTCGTCGGAGAACGACACCGCGGCGGACATCGACATGTGCGACAATTGCTTCATCAAGCAGTTCCAGTTCCAGGCTGGTTCGCCCATGTACGGTGGATTCGCGCTGCAAGTGAATTACTCCTCGCTGACGCAGAGCTGCTCCAAAACCGGGTTTCCGCTGGCTAGTTCAACCACTCCGTTTCCTGGGTAAGTCTATGTCCACTCCGCCTCTTGCTTTACGGAGGCGAAACGCTGATCTGATACGGATCTGCTAGACCCTCCGCCACCAGCATCCCTCCGCCCTCTGCCTCTTGCGCTGGCCGCACCTACACCGTCCAGGGAAATGATACATGCCAGTCTATCTCCCAGTCGCAGGGCATTGGCACGGCCTGGATGCTACAGGATAATGGGTTGGAGGCATGGTGCAACAACTTTCCAACGGAAGGGGATCTATGCATAGAGAGTACCTGCACTCCGTATGTGGTGCGCGCCAACGATACCTGCAAGTCCATTGCGCTGGCGAACAGCGTTAGTGAGGTCCAGCTTATGACTTGTAAGCGATCCTCCTTCTCAACACTAACTAGCTGACCTTCCAGGGAACCCAATCGTGGGCTCTAGCTGCCGCAGCATCGCCAGTTCTGTAGGCGACAACAACAACAACAACAACGACAACCTCCGAGCCCACGGCAGTGCCAGTCCCAACCAACGTAGCGAACGGGACGAACACAAACTGCGCCCAGTATTACCACGTCCTACCGGGAGACTACTGCAACCTAGTCATCCTCAAGTTCGGCATCTCCCTCAAAGACTTCCTCTTTCTCAACGCGGGGGTCAACAACAACTGCACAAATCTGTATGCGGAAGAGAGCTACTGCGTAGCTCCAGTGGGCCCTATTGACCAGTATCCCGGCCACCCCGACTACATTCCCCCGGAAACGTCCATATCCACCGTCCCTTACACCAACCTTCCCAAGGCGACGTACACCCCACCGAAGATCACGGGCCTGCCGACCTCCCTGCCTCTTGCCCCGGGGACACGAAAGGACTGTTTTGTCTACGCCGTGGGATCAGATCTGGAGGTGGATATTGGCTTCACCTTCTTCACATCCGTCTGTGATGCGCTAGCTCAGGGGTGGGGCATTTCGCTGGAGGAGTTGCAAAACTGGTAAGCCGTATACGCTTAAACATGCTCTACCACCCCTTTATCCTTATCCCGCATAGCTGAACTAAACCGCCGATAGGAATCCATCGTTAAATACTACGAACTCGACCGCCTGCGCGCCGGAAGACGGATACCGTTATTGCATGGGCGCCTATAACGGCGCAACGGTCACGCAGACAGTGGGCCTCGAGCCCACCGGCACCGCCTATCCCATCCGGGTGCGTGTCCCGTATCTTCGGTGTCTGACTAAAGCTAACGATGGAATACACGTATAGGAGGGCACGACCGAAAACTGCGACGAATTCGAAGCCGTCGTACCACCCATGACATGCTCAACCGTGCTCAACCGCCATGGCATCACAATTGCCCAATTCTATGAATGGAACCCGGCTGTGGGTGAGCAGTGCGGCAACCTCTGGCTCAACTACCGTTATTGCATCCGCGTGGGTGAGCCGCCAACCATGACGGAGTCCAGCTCGGCCACGCCCACGCCCACGCAAACACCAACTACTACCACACCCGCTACGACAACGACGACCACAACGTCGACTGCTATGTACCCTGACCCGCCGGGTCCAACGCAGAGGGGCGTTGCGTCGAACTGTAATGCCTGGCATTTGGTGGAGTGTAAGTCAAGCCACGGCCATCCACCCCATCTCTTTTCTTATTCCTCTTGCCCGCGAGGATACTGACACTATGTCTTTACCTACCTAGCCTCCGACGGTTCCTGCTGGGCAATCACCCAGGGATACGGAATTACCTTGGAAGAGTTCTACGAATGGTGAGTTAGACATTCTTCTCAAACTGCTCTCAAGAACATCCATGGCGAGGCGCAGAATGCAAATTGACCTTTTTCTTCTACATAGGAACCCCACGGTCACGGACGATTGCGCGGTGGGATTCTGGCTGGATACTGCGTATTGTGTTGGCGTAGCGTCTTGATTTTATCCGGCCGCTTCAGGCCGATCCGTGTCTGTCTGGAAATGGTACCAGTCACAGACAGGATCTCGACTTTTCTTGGGAGAATCAATACAGTTTGCAGATGATATATAGGTGGGTAGGGTACGGCGTAGGATTGTGCTGGGTTAACGTGTGTGTACGTGTACGAGTGATCAGGTGGGCAACGGCAAACAGCAGAAGCCCTTAGACTGAACCTTACCTTAGGGATCAGAATCAAAAATCGAGCTGACGTTCGAGCGCGCTTTACAAGCAAGGAGGGTGATACTACCTACTATTCTGCATTGCTACGCGGGGCTGAATATTTATAATTATAAGATCATGTAATTATAACCACAGGCTGTGCCTTATAGCAATAGCAGGTGTTAAATTAATACTGTAGCATAGGTAAGGCTAATAGCCATCATGATATTTCTAGTATCTGGATTTTTATTTGAATATTAGACCCTACCTACCTATGCTTATACGGCATGGACCTATATATAATTACGATACGCACTAGCCCTAGTAGCTATACTCCGCAGTCTATTGGGGAGGTAGTGGTACTGATCCCTAGGTACTGGTACTTTAATTATAGATGTCCAGTTCAACCCAGCCCATCCCATGAAATTCTTGCATGATTAAGAAAAGCAATGTAATGCCTTCCAGAAATTAAATTTATATATATGTAACCCGTACATACCTGTCTTGCTTTGTTGATTCCACCTTACTCCCCTCGTGCACGTGTATTTGTTGCTTCCTATCCATACTTCCCCCCAGCAGGCCTTGGTCGTTGATACTTAATGAACAGGACTGCGCAGAGATAATTAGCGGCAGTCTGCTTCTAGGCCAATTGGACAGACTATTAGACATACGTAGGAAACCTGCTTGTTGTTATTTACTCTGCAGTTAGGTAGGTAAACTCTGGGCTGATGAAGAGCGTACACTAACTACTATGTAAATGTTTCGCTTTCTCCAGTCAATTCAGTGAATCAAACATAGGATAATCTTCTTACTCCCTATTCTAAATCCCTCAACCTTGCCCGACTTTCGTCAGAAATAGGTTTACAAGGTTTTTGAAAGACCGTGCTTGGAGCATTTCTTCAGCCCAAGCACTAAACACCACATACCCTATCCTACATATTTCATCTCCAGGTCGCAGCTGCTACTCACTATATAGTACAGAAGATACCTTTGTAATTCACTGCCAGGATAACAGGGGTAGAATGGCAATGAGGGAATTGAGTGTCTGAAGACGCCACTGACGATATCATCAAAGTTAGCCGGAATCACGCCAGGAGCATGAAGCGCAGGGCTCATATTCACTGCATCCATATGGATATTCAAGGGTAGCTCCGAAAGAGTCTAGCTGATTCCTAGTCTCAGTGGTTTGGCATTGAGGGAATTGCTCAACGTCTTCCTTCCAGAGACGGGAAGTTGCCCCCTTCCCAACCACAGCATAACCAAATGCAGTGCAGGTGGTCTTGAACAGGGCCCTGTAGGCCCCACAGGTACTGGATGGCGTGCAATTGTGGTCGAGATCTTTATTCAACTGCTTTTTCAGCAATTAAACTAGTTGCTCTGCATTTATTGGATGTTGTTTGCCACTTTTCCTCTGTTGGTGCAATGCGACATTGGGGCATCCAGCATCCAAGGCACCATTGGATGAAGGAGACCAAGCAGACAATACTGCGTGCAAACGGCATCATGTGTTGCTGATATTGGCCGCGGTTGGTATCTTAGGTAGTTTGGCATCTTGACTGTTGGGATTGTGGGGATAACATGACCTGGCTAAACCCTTGCTTCCGTGCCTGCGCTCCTGAATTTAAGTTGTCTTTTTATTCTGGTTAACTGTTTCTGATAGTGAACAACCCTGCTAAGACCGAGTTAAGATTTGATGAGTCTTTCCAGTAGGTGAATTAAGAGGTGATGAGGGTAGATACTTAGAACTACTATATTTGGAACTTGTTGCCTGGGAACCCGGATGCCTAGAGTTTGGAGGTGTCTTTTAAAGTTTATTCTAAGGAATCTGGGCCCGGGAGTAGTCAAAGCTGGTTTTCTAAATATAATAACTTGCCCGTGTGTGGTTCTGCCAACTCTGGTCCCTGCACCCGTGAACAAAACCTTATCAGGCAAAGGTATAATATCCTGGCAATAGCAGTGATTGGTTGATGAAAACTCTGGTTATTCTTTGTATCCAGGTTGGGCTTACAAAGATAATAGCAAAGTGTGCTTGGATTATCATAGGGAGCATAGGGGAGAACCTGGGATAGCCTATTGGTAAGATAGGAAAACCCAAGTCTCTTTATGGGTGAAAAGTCTTGGATAAAAGTAGGAAAAGACCTCACTATTTATCTTAAGCCTGGGAGAATTGTCTAAGATCTGTAAACTCTTGCTGCTCACCCTTCTCACCCAAGTGGGTCATAATTACCCAAGACTTAGTATCTATCACCCATAAAGCAGCAATACACCCAGGGCTCTTTTCACTTCTAACCGCGTTGATAATGGTGGCTTATGTACGACTGAGCGGACGGGAAGCCCTGTTTTCCACACCCTGCGGTCGTATGTACTTATTTGTTTTTAGAAGAGGGTTATATCTCACTGAACTTATAGGAGTTTGTCGAAATTTATCGCATTGCGTCTGATGCATAGAGGGTTGAAGCTCTTGTTGAACTTGTTTCCATCGAGCCTCCTATTAATGCGACACCAGGTCCTCTTAGTGGTGGTTGTATTAATATGAGCAACTATCTTGAAGATGGAGTTTCAGAGAGTATACTCTTCTGTTCAGGCTTTAGAGAGTCATATGAACCGCGTAAGTTCTCTTCGCCTTCAACCACCGTAAGACTAATATGACAATCTACAAGCAGTTTACGCGGCAAGAAGTTGGTTCTTAACTGGTAGCAGCTGGTTGTGTGGGTGATATTGTTATTCTCTGCTTTGTTGGGGCTTCCATGGTCAGAATTTTGCTAACTGATTTGACCTTGGAGTGTAGACATTCCCCCAAAAACCAACATTTAACATGTTGGATTATTGTTCACCAGGAACCAGGATCAATTGGAAGTATTGATACCTTATGATCCTTACCCCCTGCCATCCAGATACACCCTTAATTCATTAACCGGCTCGATTGATGGCGGATTCGGCACCTTTCTGCGCCATGTCTCCTTGCCGTCGTCATAGATGACGAAAGTCGGCCACCACACCACTTCTGCCGCTTGCTGGATTGTAGAACCGGGTTCTATAATTCCGTTTATCTGTCATTCATTAGTAAGTACTAAGATGAGTTTTGTGGGGGGGAGGGTGAGGGGGCAAGAATGTAGCCAAGGTTACCTTGAAGAATCTCACATCTCTATTCGTCTCGTTTGCCGCAATCTGCTCGTAGAGAGGCGCTACGACCTGGGGTGGATAAGTCTATTGATCCTGCTTCAAAGTGTGGAAAACAGGCGCCCACCTTGCATGGCGGACACTGGGTAGAATAAAAATCAAACACAGCAACTCCTGGCTTCTTCAGCTCCGCATTATAATCGTCGAGACTTGTGAGTTCGATGACCTGGGCCATTTTGGTGTATATGTATATCAGGGCTGGGGCCGGGTTAAAAGAAAGGAAGGGCACTGTAGGTATAATGGGACAGGGACTAAGTATCTTATTATAAATAAATGGCAGCATGTAATCCACCTGAGCAGTGTTATGGGTGCTCTTAATATAATCTACCAGAGTAGTTACTCTGTAGTGCAAGTTAACTCATGGCTAGCCTTATAATATGACCCACACCATTAATGAATACCTAGTCTATTTAAAACACTTAAAGGACAGTCCCCTGAACCACAATATCCTTTTCATAGCTATGCTCATCAACATGAGCCGGATTAATCCTCTCACCCAGGTTAGGTTCAATGCCCAAGCTCGCAGCTTCCTCGGGTGTAAATGTTCCGAACTAAGAATATGTTAGACTCAATCCATTCATTCATTATTGTCAAGTAATCAGCACTTACTGAGTCATACGAGTCCACCTCGCCCAGGCCCTTGGGAGGGAATACAACGTTCAGTCCCCAATGAGTAAGGAATGATATCACGTAGCCCGTGATAAAACCCGTGTAGTATGTCTCTACCAGGTCACTCGGGATGCTGTTGGCTGGATTGACCATCGCCATGCCGCCGATTGTGGGTACCCAGCCGAGAATCCAGGACACATAGGCTCTGAAATTGATCCCTCGCGTGAAGTAGTATATGCCTTTAGAACCGGGGTGGTATAGATCACTTAGTTTGACCTTTTGCCGGCGGGCCAAGTAGTAGTCGGCTGTGAAGACACCCATCATCGGGCCAAGAATGACTGTTTTGTGGTTAGGCTGCTCGTTAAAAATCGGCCAAAGGGTACCTAGGGCTTACTTCCGAAGCTGTTGAGTGCAGACGTGAAAGACGACGCTTTAGCAATAATGTACCACGGATTCAGCGCGATTGAGATCCCGGCAATCAGGTAAGAACCGCGCCGGATATTGATGTACCTTGGGCACAGACCAGCAAAGTCCATTCCGCCTGACACGCCGTTCTCAACCGAGTTCAGGCCCAGTACATTGAGCAAGAGACCGAGGGCTGTGAAAAAGGCAGCCGCTCGGATTTTAGGGTTCTGGTAGTCCCGGTCCAGCCAGAGCTGCACGATGGAAGGCGGGTTCCAGAGACCAAGCCCCGTCACGTCCCCGTATAACTTCCCGGCGGCCGAGGTGCCCAAGATTCCGAACACAGGCACTACCATACCAAAGAATAATACGCCGAATGCTTGGCCCCAGACCTGGCTTTGCGGCCGCCGCGCGAACCGCGAGAAGTCTGTCTGACTTGTCATGCCAACCGCATTGCCGCCGAGGAGCGTGGTGATGCCGTGCATAAATTTCCCAACCCAGTTGAGAGCCTGGCTTGACCGTTGCGGAAGTGCGGATGTAGTCGCCATCGCCATGGGCAGCTGCCATCAAGCCGATGGAGAGACCGAAGATGGAGACAGCACTGGTTATGACAGCGACACGCAGCGGGCGCCGAAGCTTGTCAGGTGGCAGGTACAGTAGGGGTAGGGCAATGATATTATATATTCTAAAGCCCACAATCTCCTTAGTCGTCATGGATGCTGATGCTGGCAGAGTATTGGGGAGGTTCTGATATCCAGAGAAGATGGCTGACAGGATGGCGCTCACGAGTAGCCCACCTGTGAATGCTTGGACTCCGTACCATACTATTTAACAGCCGTCAGATAGAGATACTCCGTACGTAGCCAAATGAACTTACCGCAGGTAACTCCAACACGAACCAGAAGCGGAAGGATAGATCCCCAGATACCAAATGTGTACCGCGCCTGAACTGTAAAGGAGATGTGCCACACACCACCAATCCTACCGCCGGTCAGTACATGGACCATTCCATTTGTCGAAAGAAGAAGACCTGACTGACCATCCTAAACCGGGGACCACCAAATATTGCAAAATCCGGGCAATGATCGTGCAGGTGATGGACTGCCGGACATTAAGACCAAAGGAAAGTAACGAAGAAGTGGCCTGCCATCCATAAATGGTAAGGAAGACGGTACTCCAGGCAGGGGGAAGAGGCACTAGATCTCGGTTCTGCCATCTGTCGGGAGGGATATCATTATCATCATCCTGGTGCAGCTCAACTGCCCGCTTGACTTGCCCGAAAACGCCCATCACTGTATTTTTATAGCAATGCTTCTACCATTTTAATCCTTCCACGGACTCGTTCTCTTCCGTTAACAGTGAGGACACCGTTGGAAATAATTTCGTGCTTGCACGCCATAGGCTAAAGATGACCGAGCCTCCCTAGGTGGGGACTGAATTGGGGCAGATATTTTTTTTGGCGTGACTTACTGAGTACTGTTAAAGCACGAAGTAAGTGGCCTGTGGTCGAATCTCCTCTACTTAAGCAAGAAAACATGGAGGCCGATTCTCCCACCAAGCTGATCCCCCTCCGAATCGGGGTTGACGTTGGAGGTATGTGGAAGTCAAAGACTACCCTTTCCAAGTCCACGGCTAACCCTACATGTAGGAACCAATACCGATGCCGTGGTCCTGGATTCGACGCAGCAGGCTACCCCAACCCGTGGCGTGCTGGCGTCGCATAAGACACCAACCACGCCAAATGCCACTGCCGGCGTCGAGTCCGCCATCAGGGCCGTATTGAACCAGTCAGGAATTGCCGACACCCGAGGCATCTCCTCCGTCACAATTGGCACCACCGCATTTCTCAACTCCGTGATTGAGCGCGATCGTCGCCACCTGACCCGCGTCGCAGTCCTGCGCTTGTCCAAGAGTTTTCTGCGTGATGTCAAACCCTTCAGTGACTGGCCTCCTGACCTTGCAGCTGCCATTCAAGGCTATATTGGCTATGCTGATGGTGGTCTCCATATTGACGGCTCAGAGGAGGCACCTATGGTAGAGGAGCAGGTTGTCAACGAGTGTCGAGAAATCCGTAGTCGCGGCTTGTCTACGTTCGTGATAGCCGGCGTTTACGCACCTATTGACCGAGAGTTCCACCAAGAGGACAAAGTCCATGATATTGTGGCTCGTGAGATTCCAGGCGCTGATATCGTGTGTTCCCACGAGGTTGCAAACATTAGTGAGGCTTCCATCCACTCTGGTGGGCCGGATTTTTCTCATATGATATATATAGGCTTTCTCGAGCATGAAAACGCATCGATCCTCAATGCCGCTATCCTCCGCTTTGCCAAACAAACCATCCGTGGCCTTCAGGATGCCATGCGCAGGCTAGATCTTTCGAGCCGTCCCTTGTATCTGACCCAGAATGACGGGACGCTTTTGGATGCCGCAACCGCCGCTCGTGTCCCGATGCGTACCTTCTCCTCTGGAGTGACGAACTCCATGCGCGGTGCTGCATATCTGTCTGGCCTCGCGCCTGGGGAGGGCAAGGGCGAGTCTGCCATTGTCGTGGATATTGGAGGCACCACCACGGATGTGGGTGTCATGCTTCCCTCCGGTCTACCTAGACAGGCCTCGGCCTATCTATCTGTTGCGGGAATCAAGGTCAACTACTCCCTACCCCATCTACACTCTGTAGGACTCGGAGGCGGCTCCATAATAGGGGGCACAGAGAATTGCGGGGTGACAGTCGGTCCCGCTTCGGTAGGACACGAGTTGAACCGCTCCTTGAGGTTTGGAGGTTCGCTCACAACAGCGACAGATGTCGCAGTTGCAGCAGGCCTCGCGAGTGTCGGTGATCGGTGACCCTCAAGCCTGTAAGGGGTTAGACGGAAAGTCTATTAGTAACGTCCTGGTACGCATCAAGACAATGTTGGAGCAGGCCATCGATACTGTCATGACATCCCCAGATCCCATGCCGGTATTCGTGACTGGTGGACGCTCCGTGCTCGCACCAGACACTATCCAGGGCGCTTCAGCTATTATCAGGCCGCCTTTTAACGACTTCGCCAACACGGTCGGAGCGGCGTGTTCCAAGATCGGCACCACGGTAGACATCATCCAAAAACACTTCTCAGCAGAGCATTTCTGAGACCACTGAGGAAGCCAAACGCATGGCCGTCGAGAAAGCTGTATCTTCCGGCGCGGTGAGTGAGACGGTCAACGTGGCCAAGGTTGACGTGATGCCCATACCATAGCTCGATAACCAGATTCGCTCCGTGATCACGGCCATAGGAGAGCTTGATATCAACGCTCATCCACCACAGGTTGTCGTAGATGACGTGGAAGACGACGAGTCTCTCCCACAACCACCACTCACCATTGAAAAGGAGTGCCAACAAACAATAACCGCCATCCCTCCAGAGCAAAACCATTCTCCCTACCGGTCCACCGTCCGCACCAACTCTCCACTAACATTCCGGAGTGGCACATCAGCCACACCGACCTCCAGTATATCGCTGACGGGTGCTACCTCCTCGGCTGCGACGGTGGCGGTAACCCGGACCCAGGTAAGCTGCAGCTGCGCGACATGCTTGACGCCGACCACACCGTCCGTGTTATCGATGCGCGCCCTCGCAGACCACCTCCGCCACGATTCGGCCAAGGGGCCAGACGCCGTCATGGCTCTCGAGATCGGCGGCTCCAACGGCATGGAGCCGTTCCTTTGTGGGTCAACATGGTTCTTCGACCGGCCTGTCGTCGATGGCGACTTCATGGGCCGCACGAATCCCATGTGCTGGCAGACGACAATGACGGTGCACCCGCCGGGCGAGTTCGTCCCCTGGCAATTGACTCTGGGGCTGGACGCACAATACTGATGACTGCGGCACCACGCGATGAGGCCATTGATGGGCCGCTGAGGCGCTGTTGCGGAGATGGGGTCTCTCGTGGGTCTGGCGCCGCGGCCAACGACGGGGGAGGTGGCCAAGAAGTGTGGTGTCCTGCGCAGCGTGCCGCTGGCGTGGCGGATTGGGCGCGCCATGGCACGAGCGTGCGAGGCCAAGCACCGCGCGGCGGCAGCGGCGGATGCGATTGTCAATGAGTTGGGCGGCTTGGGGGGCGCAAGGGTGTTGTTCCGCGGGAAGGTGGCAGCCGTGGGTCGCAGTCTGAGAAAGGGATTTTCAGTCGGCATGTTACGTATTGTAGCCAATACCGAGCCTCAGGGCGAAGGGAGAGAAGTTCTTCTTCCGAACAGGCGGCGAGTTGAGGATTCCCTTCATAAACGAGAACATTCTGGCAGAGCATGTGGCGGTGGATGGGACAACGAGGGTGCTTGCCACAGTTCCGGACTTGATTGCCCTAATCGACAGGGATAGCGGGCGGGCAGTGGGCGTGCCGGAATACAGGTATGGGTGTCATGTTGTTGTGCTGGGCATTGTCTGCTCGCTGCGGTGGACAGAGAACCCGAGAGGACTCGAGGTGGGTGGTCCCAAGGGGTATGGGTATGATTTGAACTATAAGCCTGTTGGGCAATATAGCGAACCGAGGAGCGTCATTGATGGGTTCTTGGAGAAAGAGTGAATTGCTCTGTAAATAGTTGCATTGTATAAAATGAAAAGTAAAAACATATAGTAACGGCAGATGGACAGTTTAATGGCAGCCGTTTCTAGCACCCTGCTAACCATCAGAATATATACTTATTAAAAGTAGAGCTTTAGACCATGTAGTATACAAAGTAGATATTTAGAAGAATCATTCCCCCGAGCACAAGCAAGGGTCACCAGCTTGTACTGGAGATCTGCCCAATATGGATCGAAATTATCGATTTATCTCGATCTGGTGGATGCCTCGAGGGCACTAATGATCAAGCTCTTGGCCACTACCCTTCAGGTATCTTACTGAGTCCTAAGAGTACAAACAAAGAAGTTTGAGTTTAATTCGTAGGACGGCTTACGATCTGCAAGGAAACGAATCCTTCCTCATTCCAGTCACCATTCCAGACAAGCTGATTGATCACTTTCTCACCTCTCTTTGCTGCTGCCTCAGACCGACTTCGTACTCCGTACTCCGTAGACGGAGGACATGCTCTCGATTCGCTTATTGTGTCCTGTTGTTGGTGGGAGCGACCTCTGGCTTAAAGTTGGGTTTGGTCAAAACCTGCAGCCACAACTATAAGTATATAGTATTCTGTAGTAATAATATATTATAGTAAAGTCTATTACTCTTAACAGCGACTAGTAAGAGGTAAATTATCCTAATTAGAGAATAGCACTTAGCTAGTACAGTCTCCAGCCTGCAGTGCAGACAGAGTATTTAAAGATTTGGTTGCCAACTGTCTTATAATACAGTATTAAATCCCTGCTGTTCTGTAATTTCCAGGTCAATAACCAATAGTAATATCTGTTCCCTCCATTAGGGTTGATAGTGGACAGTAAATATATTTCCATATTTCGGAGCCATGCATATGGTAGATCTTTGTTAACTGCAGGCCAGAGACTGTAAATATCACAGTTGGCTCACTGACATTAATGTTAGAGTGATACAATGACCTACCCTTGGTCGCACTTTGCCATGTAATAAACTTAGACACTAGTAGGCTGTATTATCGGAAAATTTTTAATTACTCATGGCCGGGTGGCGCAATGGTTTAGCGCATTGGTTTTCGGCGTTCGCAGAACAATTATCCTAACCACCAAAGGCTGCGGGTTCGAATCCCGTCTCGGTCAATAACATTTTCTTGTTTTTTTCTGCACATCCCACATGCCACTCCTCAACTCTCTTTCTTTTCTTTTGTTTTCAGACTGGTGGTAGTTAGTTAACTTAGCCACCTCAGTAACAAATTTAACCAAGCTGGTCATTTTCTACTCATCCGGATCTCGAGCTATTTCGTTATAGGATGCTTATTTAGTAGCTTCAATAGTGTTTCAGCTCAGCCGCTAACTCAAGTATAGGACCTATTCAAGACGGGCTCGACTTCCTGGCATCCAGTGTCCACATAATTCCCCGCATTGCACAGACCCAAGATTAAGAATTCCATTCCCCATAAAGTCAGGATTCAGGACCTCCCGAAACTTGTTTGTCCGCATTTGGGCTTCGACCATGTCTGAACCTGCATGCGAAAACACTGCGGTGTCAACTTCCAAGTTTAAGTCAAGCCTATGGATCGCCAATCAGAACAAATCCGAGTCTGAGAAAAGTCTCGTAATAAGAATTTATAATACTAATATGATATATTGACCCGATAGTTCTCCTGCATGCACGACCAGGAAGCTCACCCTTGATCAGCAGCTCCCTTCCACATCTTGCACCACGAGCTTATTCCCATTCTTTTCTTTTTTTCTTTTTTTTTTTTTTTCCTGCGTTGTTCGCTTTCTGAACTCTCGAGATGTAATCTTCTATCTCCTCTCTGTCAGTCATGTCGCCATGTCGCTGTCGGCGGGCCAACTCTATGCCATCTCGGCCACAGAACGCACTTGTTCCACTATCTCTCTAATCGCGACCAGTATCATCATCGTATCCTTCCTCTCCTCGCGATCCTTTCGGAAGCCTATCAATCGCCTGGTATTCTATGCCTCCTTTGGCAATATTATGGCCAATGTCGCTACTCTGATCTCGCAGTCCGGTATCCGTGCAGGCACCACCAGCAATCTATGTCAGATTCAGGCTTTTCTGATACAATGGTTGGTCTACTCTTTTGACAAGTTTGCGGATTAGATACTGGGTTCGTTGTTTGTGCTGACGTTGTTAGGTTCATGCCCGCCGACGCTTTATGGACCTTCGCCATGGCATTCAACGTCTACCTCACCTTCTTTCGAAACTATAATTCAGAACAACTGCGGCGCTTGGAGTGGAAATATGTCACGTTTTGCTACGGCCTGCCTTTCATCCCTGCGGTTGTATACTTCTTCATACAGACCAACTCTCGAGGCAAGGTCTACGGTTCAGCTATAGTAGGTATGCTCCTTTCTCGAGTTTGTATATACTCACGCATTGCAGCTCTGGTGCTGGATCGCACCATCGTGGGACTTCCTGCGGATTGCTGTCTTTTATGGTCCGGTGTGGTTTGCCATTTTCATGACGTTGGCCATCTACACTCGCATAGGCAACCTCATCTGGCGACGGAGACGGAAACTCAAGGAAGCTGGGGGGCTTGATACAACGATCGATGTTTCTCTCCCTGATGAACCGCCTTTTTCCAAGATCACAGAGATCCGGATCACAAGAGAAGATGCAACACCCTTTCAATTGGAAGATATCGGTCCCTCTTCAAGTTTCGCCTGCCCCCAGTCGTCCATGCGCCCGTACTCCGTCAACATACAGGCAGACATCGCACCACCTAGCCAGGTCGAACTAGAACCGATACGCAGTGACTCTCCGGAATATGCTCCCGACCTTGATCAGTACTATAACACCAGGACAGCGTCCGACGTAAACGCCGCAACTTGGGCGTATACCAAGTATGCTATGCTATTCTTTGTCGCATTACTAGCTACCTGGGTCCGTCACTTACCCATCCCCTTCAAACAACGCTTATATAGAATTCTAGCTAATGTACAATAGGTCCCCTCAACAATCAACCGCGTCTATGCATTTGTTCACCCCGACGGATCCAACTTCGGTTTGAACTACGCATCGAGCTTCGTCCTCCCGCTACAGGGCTTTTGGAATAGCCTTATATACATGTTTATATCATGGCGTTGCTTTAAATCGGCTTTTGCCGATCTCCGTAAACGCTTATTTGGACGTGCTTACTCTGGTGCTGGTCACCGATGTCCGTCGAGCGGGAATGAGAGTACGCGCAGGCTGACAGCTTAATCGGCTGAGGTTTATTTCTACCATTTTAAAGCAATAGTTACGGCTGTCTAACTCCATAGAAGATAATACTCAAAAGTAACAGTTCATTTTATTTAATGTTAACAGTAAATTCCTCTCACTCAGTATACAAACACGTGATCAACGCGCCCTCCTACGGAGTAAACCACGTCGCATCCATTCCGCAAACCACTCCCTCACCAACACAACAACCCAACCAACAAAACCCACTGTCAAACCAAACTCACGAACCCCCCTCCTAGGAATAACAACAATGACCTCCCCGGCCCGAAACCAAAACCACCCCAACTCCGACCTTTCCCCCTCTCCCCCCCCACAACCCCCAATCGCCCAAACCCCCGGCCCGCGCGTCACCCGCCTGCAAGAAATCTACGCGCAAGCACTCGCGCGCACCGTCCGCGCAAACTCCTACGCCAATTTCGCCGCCTGTTTCCCGACACCGGCTCACCATGTCCCTGCGTCTCTGGAGAACGTGTGGCGCCAGCTGAATGCGAAATTGGAGGAGAGCGCCACGGCTGAGTTTGAGGATATTTTGGTTGAGAGGGATGTTATTGGGCAGTTGAATGAGTTGGATCGGTTGGTTGGGGAGGCGAGGGTTCGGAGTGAGGCGAGGGGGGCTGGTGAGGGGGGGCAGGGCCAGGATGGGGAGGGGAATGTTCCGTATGTTTTATTGTTATATCTATTTTTCTGACATTGCTGGATTTGTGGTTTCTATGGAGGGTGACATGCTGACTGACTGGGACAGACCGCATACATTACCGCCGGATGACTTGTTTCGGGCTCATTTGACGCCGCAGCTGGAGAGGACGAAAGGGGTTTTGGAAACGAAGATACAAGCTACGGAGGGGGAGAATGTGGAATTGGGGGTGCGGGTCCAGGCTCAGAGGGCTGAGATTGAACGGCTGATGGCTGGTTTGGAGGCCGTTGTTGCGGATGTCGAGGGTGCTGCTACGGCGGCCACCCAGTATGGGAGCGAGAATGACCTCCGGAAAGAAGCTTTGAAAATGGACGACGATGTCAAGGCTAGGTCGGATATATGATTTTGTTTGCTTGGGATATTACGAAAGGATGGAAAGCCATCTACGACAGCAGGCCTTGCATGTCAGCTCCACTGACCCATCCATCCTCCACCATTTCCTCGGCAACAACCATCAGCTCTTTGGGCGCGGTGCTCTTGAGCTGGGCGAGTTTCTCCTTTTGGCCATCAATGGCGGCTGCGATGGCCTCTTTGCACGTTCCATTACGTTCCTCGTCGGCGGATCCGTCTCTGCGGGCTAAGGCTGCGGCGCCTCGGTAATATGTTTGAGCGTTGCGGAGGAGCGTTGCCGTATATTGCTGCGCCATTGCGTGCTCCCATGGTGGGAAACCTAGTCTCCATCTGTTCATCTCGGTATCGCCTCTCGCTATGTGAATCTTGGGCAAATTTTCGGCGTCGGGAAGTTTGGAAGCTTTGGTTAGAGCGTCCACGGCCGTGGACAACGCCTGCCATCTGAGCCCGAGCGACTTTCCAAAGGCTTCTTGGTTGTGGTCCGGAGATTGTTCGGTGGTAGCTGTGTTGAATGATCCGAACGCATCAGCTTTGGCGCACAGGCCTTCGGGGTCTGCGGAGACATCTAAGTCTGGTCCAAATGCGTTCACCACGGCGCCATAATATGTCTCGACTTCTGTTCGTCCGCTTCTGTATAAGACTTCATTCAGCGCAGAATTGAATCTCGCCCGCGCCAAAGCCGCCTCATAGTACCGGTTTGAGCCTTGGACGTATACAGAAATCTTCTCCTGAAGAAGATCGGACGAATACTCCTCTATCCAGTTTAGACCAACGCCCGGGTCATATGTGAGGAGATTGCAAAGTGACGCAAGCGCGTCTAGTTGTGCGACAGCAGTATCCACGAGTGTATCCTTCGTCACCGGCTCAACAACGGCGGCCCATTGCTCTTGTTCCGACTCTTTCGGTCCACCAGCATCAGGAGTCTCCTGCACATCTTGCATCTGCTCAGACTGCCCTACCTCCCCGGATTCCATCTGCCTAATCTGTTCCTGCATCTCGGTATATCGCAATTCCTGGAGGACAAGACACCGCTGGAAGAGTTCTATCGCCTCCTGCAAAAACTTTACCGCTTGGTTGAGTTGTTCCTCGACTGGACGCTTCGTGTCGGTGACCACCTCCGCAAAACTCGTGAGAACCTGTGCTGTATTGAAAAGCGCATCCGCGTTATCCTGCTCCAAATGCAACGCCTCTCGATGCGAGTGCAGCGCTACGCTCAGCACCTCTGCCAGGGGCGCCGGCAGCTGAACGACTAATTTCGGATGTTGCGTGATCTCATATTGGACTCGAGCTCTATACACTACTAGTTAGCACCAACCAGTCTCAAATATACATCCCCATCAGTCGGTACTCGTGCATACTTATTATACGCCAAATCAAATGCACTAGGATGTCTCTGCAGCCCCTCGTCGTATGTAGTAATAGCGCGCATAAAGAACCGTAATGATTTGGCCGCGTCCCCAGCGCGCCATTTCTCGCCCGCTTCTTCTTGTTCGACGCCAACTGACATCTGATCAGTGATGTGCTTCATACCTCACTCAATTATGTCAATTATAACCTACCAGCTAAGAATTCATCCGCCGTCCTCGGTGCCTAGGTTTAACACGTAACGTAAGTTTCACTATCCGATCCAATATAAGACACGCGTAGATGTATATATACCTGCTGCGCCGCCTTCTTCTTCGACTTTGGCTCCCTAAGGAACGACTTTGGTTTGGGCATTATTGTCTGGGTATTACGCGCTCTTTGAATATCGCTGATAGATTGCCAATAAAATCACAGGTTATATACAAGGCCAAATGAAAATATCGACAAACAGGCGCCGTATTGAGAAGAACTTGAAGGTTGATTAATGACGTGCACAATTTTTTGCCCATCCCCCACTATGAAAGGTCCTCTCTAGCACACCGCTTTGGGGACCGCTTGCTGTATACGGGTAGTGCTATCCTTCAGGATCCGGAGCCTCGGCATGCTGAGCGGCGGTAGACGAATACTGCAACGGACGGCCTAATAATGGCAAGACGCTTGACTATCATTGAATCAAGAGATTGTGGGTTATTCCTGTGTAACGTCATTATTTTTTGCCCTTTCATTATTATTTTTATTGGGAAAAGTATTTGTTTGGGTGATTGGAGTGAGCCATATTGATGCTTGAACCAGTACTGGCTTAGATACCCAACTAGACGGTACTCGAACTCGAAGTTGTATGTGCACTGTGCAGTCGATTACCATGCATGCTTATTGGAAGAAAGAGTATTGGTATGGCGCAAGGTAGTTCTGCTCAATATTCAATTGATGATATGTGCCGGTTGTTCAAGTGTGTTGTGTTCCTGAGATCCTGGCAATTTGTCACTGGTCAGATCCATCTAGCACTCCCCCATTTGCAGGCAAAACTCTTCTCTCGTACAGCTAAAACGATCTACTGTTCTGTAATCAAATCAGCCGACGGATATTTGCAAACTTCCTGCTGGCTGTGAATTGTAATAGTATACTTGGCTTAATGCGGGGCCCCGCACTACGCTTGCAGCATAGATCCTATGCTCCAACTCACCTGCATTGAACGAAGAATTATTCCGTCGACCCAAAGACCATAAGAATCATCAGATTGAGTTATCTCGGTATTGCATTGATCTGAGGCGCTTTCTTTCGCCTGTCTCGACCTACGCGCAGGCATACAAAAGAGTGAGCTGCCCTGCCCCTCCACCATGCAAGCTTGAAAATCATTTCGTAAGTTCCACCCTCACCTAGGGTAAAATAATCTCGTTTCCCTAGCAATGCGATTTACAAGCATTCTAACCTTGGGTCTCACCACCCAGGCTCTAGCATCCCGAGCCTGCAAAACCGACGAAGATTGCAGTCTTAACGGCGTCTGCCGTCCCGAATGGTCATGGCCATGGTCAACCCGCCCGACAAATCTAAACCTCTGGTTCAGCAGAGATTGCGACTGCGACTCTGGCTGGTTCGGCTCCAACTGCGGGAGCCTTGATCTACGCCCCGTAAACCAGGACAATGGATATAACCATTCGGCCGACGCAGTCGACCCCAGCCATCCCGGTCCACACGGCAATTCCTCTCGGGGCGGGCAAATCTTGCAAGATTCACATAATCCAGGGCTCTTCCACCTCTTTGCCTCGCAGTTCGCGAACGGATGCGGGTTGAGCGGTTGGAGACCTCATTCGTTCATTATGCGCGCAGAGTCGAGGAGTAGGCCGCAGGGTCCATATTACTTCGCGGATAGTGTTAGCGAGACCTTTTGGCATAACCCGTATGTGTTTTGGAGTCCTGCGGATAGGAAGTATTTGTTATATAGTATTGGCGTGGACGATGATGCACCGCAGCGCGAAAATTGCCGAAGTATCAACTATACTCAATGGCCGAATAACATCTCCGTTGCTTCTGCGGAGGATATCCGGGGTCCGTGGTCGCCTTTTGAAATGATACTGGACTCGAAGGAACCACATTCAGCAAACCCATCTCCCTGGCCACTATGGACATCCAAGCACCTCACAAGTCAGATCATCCTGGGCGTAGAGGACAACGCCATTTTCATGGCGGACAAATACAACGGCGAATACTTACTCGTGCATGCCCAGAAATGGAATACGAGCGAATACAGCCCGACCTAGACAGAGGATATCTTTCTCTGGAGGGATAAACGCGGCTTTTGGCATGCTCTTACCCACTGGATGATCGATCTTGTTTAACATGATGGACAGCGGTGGCCGAGGGTTGAGGCGCGTATATTTGCGAGGGAGTTGGCCGGCCCATGGCACTTTCATCAGCATGAGGCGTTTAATTCAACGGTTCACTATACAGATGGGTCGAATCAAACGCTGAAGCGGAGGGAGAGGGCGAAGCTTTTCTTCAGCACGGATGAGGAGATGACACCATTGTATATGACTATGACTACAGGGGTGCAGGAGATGGTGGCAGGGTCGGCGAGTTCGACCCTGATTCAACCGATTGGGGTGAAGTGGAGGGAGTATGAAAGGTCGTTGGGATTTTGATTGCGATTTTGTGTTGATGAATGGTCTATGCTTAATTTTCTCAAAAAGTCTTTGATGATTGATAAATCCTTCTACCTGTATTGTCGTCAACTAGCTGCATTAGTTAAGAAAATAGTTCAATGTATCAACTATTAGTGTCTATCTGAGGGTTCTCCTCGTTGTTATAGGATTGGATGGTTTGCCGTGATAAGGAATCTTTCTACGGAGTATTATATATGAAAATAAGCGTCAGTTAAGAAAAGTCACGTAATGCCCCATTATACGCCCTCCGGGCGTATCTTATGGTCCGCATCATGTTTCTTCCTACTACTTTTATTCCAAATATTAATAGAAGACCTTTCTTATACAGTAGCTAAGACTATACCAACGGCCAACATACTAACACAGTCCATGGCCATCAACTCTATGGCCCTACGGGCCATCTTGAATGTCCACCTACACTTATTAAAAGTAGACCTTTAGGCCTGGGCCTCTGACCAAAATTAGCGTCATATTAAAAGTAGAGCTTTAGAGCGTGTACTGAGTAGATATTTAGAAAGAACTATGCCCCGAGCGCAAGTGAGGGTTACAAGCTTGTATGGAGTCATGAATAACTTGAAAAAAAGCAAAGACTACTCTGGATAGAGTACAGGATCAGCAAATCAGCTACGTACAATTTGAAGTTTGAAGGACTATGTCGGTGATACAAGAGTTCCCAGTCCCACCACTATGGAGAAAAAGAGAAGCAGGAATGGGACGGATGGTTCAATCATAATGTGGACGAGGCAGGGATCGTCGCGTGGCTGCAAGTGGCCAAACCAGCTCCTTTTGTCCCCGACCTCCACGTGGCAGGTGATCCTGATAATTCCTGAAGTTCTTGGCAGCTTGAACTCTCTCTCCCTAATTATTCTCCTCTGACTCTCCCATCCACATTCCACAATCCCTGACAACCCCTTTCTCAGATCGCAATATTCCCAATACGCTAATAATTATCTCCTGTACGTTATATCCTTTCCCTTACCCGATTCCTCTATTATTCCTGTCATCCCTGAACGTCGCTGAGATTTCCCCCCTGGATATCTAGACTACACACACCGGTAATCAGATTTCAACCAACATTTCGATCGTTAGACAAATGGCGAGGCATACTTCGCTAGAATCTGAACGACCCATCATGGCCCATTCAGTAAGTCTACCTCGGTCTCATTAGGACGTCTAGCATTGCAGAGCCTGACGTAATTTAGAACCGTGCATCGAAAAGATTCTCAACCGTCAGCGGAAGCCCTTCGATTGCCTCTTCGGAACGTACCACTGGAAGCCTACCTAGTGGTGACCCCAAACTCGCTGAGTTTCACAATCTGCGCGATGGTTTGGACCGCTTGGAGAATAAACCCCTTCAGAAACAGCGATTTATTCCCAGCGCCGAGAAGACCGACAACCTGAGCAAGCTGGCCCTGGGAGCCAAAGTTGAGCGCGCTCTCGGACGGAGGATGACTGGCCAGGATGCCGTCATGCGGGCGAAGCCTGCTCTGAACGAGAAAGCTGCTGCTGAACCCCAAGGCACTTCATGAACCTCGATATGTTTCGCGGAGTTGGCTTCGACCTCAGTTCTTGAGATACCTTTTCTTTCAATTCACGCCCCGGCCTTTGCCGTCCTTTTATTCTGTTGCAAATGCCGCGGCTCCCTCATTTGTTGAATTTCCTCTGTTTCCTCTTGCAGCGGATATCGTGCATGAATTTGATGTCTGTCTTTGATGAGAAGTTTGTGCTTCATGTCCCTCATACCCCCCTCGTTCAAGCTCAATGTCGACTGTTTCTGAATTTTGATGAGAACGATTCCTGGCTGCAGGTTGTTATGCGGCATCTGGGTCCCACATTGTTGTTTTCAGTCTGCTGCATAGATTCGATCTTTTTCTACGAAGCCGTGTACCTAATTTTTTGACTTACTTATGGATAATGCTGGATGCTTCTTGACTCCTATTGCTACTACTACTATGTACCTGCTCAGGTCCCCAATTGCCCTTCTGTTGGACTTATAGAGCCGGCATTCCGGAGACGTATCCATGCAACAACCAGTGTTCTAATTTACAGTAAGAAAATACCGTTTGATTATCAAACAGGTGTTCTTAGGTGTTTCCCAAGGTCATGATCAGATAACAATAAAACGGGCAGAAAGGTGAGCAAATATAAAAGGCGGTGTGGCGTGCCACTGTACTAACACTGGTCGCAGTTCCAGTCATCACCACAATTGGGGAATCCCTCTGCATTTTGACCAGTTCCAACTTCCAAGTCGTTCGCGCACCTCTTCTCTCTTACTCTTCACTTCTCTTCCCCCCCCCAATAATACTCAATTATCCTTGCTCTCCCTTCTCCATTTGTAAAGGAGCCTTTCTATCCGCTTGTCTTCTCTGTACCAAGCTTTGATCTTCTCTTTCTACTTCATTGCCTCTCAGGCTTTCCCATCCTCCATTTCGAATTAATCGCACAAGAATCTTTTCCCTCCGCTCCCACCTCCAATCCAGCTCCACACAGCCTCTTCGGACGGAATCTGCTTCCTGTTTTAGATCTCGGACTTTTCCTATACGAGTTCGCTTCATTGTTCTGAAGAATATTTTTCACCTATTTGGCATTGTGGGTAGCCCGAGGTCGTTTTGTGTTCCTTCCTACTTCAATTCACCCACCTTTTTAGCTGCGACATCTACTGACATATGCTGCTGATAGTTACGCGAAAGAGGAAAAGTTGCTTTTAGATCTTTCACCTCTATCTCGCGTTACTTAGAGGTTTTTTTTTTAATTGTGTCCATTCATCGCTACCTAGCTTCCTCCGCCCTTCTAGACTCTTTGCGACCCGGATCTGAAAAGCTACACCCACGACACAATGGCCGACACCACTCAGCTTCCTATCAACGGCACTTACCACGCACAGCCCTCTTACCATGATTCATACAACCACGCCCACACTGGCGTCAACAGTGTTTCCAACTTCCAGCCGGCACAGTCTTCCACTCCTTCCAATGCTCCATCCAACGATCAGAAGAATGGTGCCTCTAAGGATGAGGTCGGTTGGTATTTTGTCGAGCAGTACTATACCAACATGAGCCGTAGTCCGGACAAGCTACACCTTTTCTACTCTCGACGATCGCAGCTAGTATTCGGTACTGAGGCTGAAATGGTTCCTGTTGCGGTAGGCCAGAAGGTGCGTTCATCGGCATAACATCTTTCTCTTGCGTATTGGCAGTGTGTTGGCGATACTAACTTAATATATATATATATATTTAGGCCATTCAAGAGAAAATAAAGCAGCTTGACTTTCAGGACTGCAAAGTTCGAGTTTTGAACGTTGACTCTCAGGCCTCTTTCGACAATATTCTTGTTTCCGTGATTGGCGAGATCTCTAACAAACAGGAGCCTTCTCGCAAGTTCGTTCAGAGCTTTGTTTTGGCCCAGCAACCGAATGGATACTATGTTCTCAATGATATTTTCAGATACATGGTCGATGAGGAGGAGGCCGCCGATGACGCTGCTGTTTCCGCTGCTCCCGCTGAGGAGCCTGAGCTCGAGGCACCCGAACAGCCTGCAGCAGAGACCACGGAGGTCGAGGAGTCGCAGGTGGACGCTGAGGCAGCTGTTGAGGCGGTGGACGAGAAGCTTGAGGAGGTCAAAGAGGCCGATGCGGAAGCCCCGGTCGCTGAAACCGCTCCTCAGACCAATGGAACTGAGCACGCGGAACCCGTTCCTGAAGTCTCGGAGGCACCTGACGCTCCGGCTGAGGCCGAGCCGGAACCCGAGCCCTCGGAGCCTGAGCGGCCTGCGACCCCGGAGCCAACCCCTGCTCCGCCTGCGCAGAAGGAAGCTCAGCCTCCAGCAAAGGAGCCAGTTGCTCCAGCCAGAGCTGTTCCGAAGACTTGGGCTAGCATTGCGTCCAAGCCAGGCGCTGCAGTCCCTGTTGTTCCTGCTATCCCTGTTGCTCCGGCGAAACCTGCTCCTGCCAATGCCCCTGACGCTGCCCCCGCCCCTGCCTCTCAGCCAACTGCACCTACTCCTGTTGCGGCTGCGGCTGCGGCTGCGGCTCCAGCCCCTGCCCCCGAAAGCGTTCCTAGCCAGCCATCTTCTACCGATGGCGCCGGTTGGCAAACTGCGGGTCATGACCACAAGAAGTCTCAGGCTCGTTCGGGCGAAGAGCAGAATGCCCTTGGCTACATCAAGAATGTCACTGACAAGGTCGATGCAAACTTACTAAGACAAAACCTTTCGCGCTTCGGCAAACTTAAGCATTTCGACGTGAGCCGTCAGAAGGTAATTCTATCAATCCTCATTCTTTGATTTAGTTTTGCGAGAATCATCTTTTACTGACCATGCTTCCTTTAGAACTGTGCATTTGTTGAGTTCGCTGATTCCGCTGGTTACACCGCTGCCGTTGCTGCAAACCCCCATCAAGTCGGAACCGAACAGGTCAACGTTGAAGAGCGCCGCACTCGTGGTAACGCCTACGCTGGAAACACCAATTACGGTCCTGGACGTGGTGGTGCAGGGCGTGGCCGTGGCGATCGTGCCGGTAGCCAGGGCCGGGGTGGCTTCCAGCGTGATGGACGCGGAGGATTTGCCCCCCGCGGTCGCGGCGGAAACGTCAGCAAAGGACGCAACCAGGCCCAAGCCGCTTGAGGTGTGTCTTCTAAAAGCCGAGCGGACCAAGATCAAAAGAGACGAGAATTGTTCCCGTGTGACAGTCTCATTTCTTATCTTTGTTGTATGACTCTTAACCCTTCACCCTGGTTCGAGACGGCATGCGTGGGTTTTATATTCCTATGCTTCGATGATCCAGGACATGTATTACTCCCCCATTTACTGATAATGACATGTGTTATGTGACCACTACCCCCCACCCCTGTCACAATGCATATTAGCGGTTGGAAAAGTCTCATACTCGCTTCCATTTCTAGCTGAGGTTTTCATTTGGTCGGCATTTGATGATCTTTTGTTTCTATCACATTGTTTTCATGACATTTCTTTTCACCTTTAGCATAGCGAGCTTAATGCCCGTATTGTTAATATTTTCTTTCCCTTTACCGGTCTGTTTCCCATCTGGCATCCTTACTTATTTATTCGAGGATGGTACCTAGATGGCGGTGTTTCCATTTACATATTTGAACCTGTGTCGTGCCTTAAGCTTCTAATGGGTATTGAGCTTTTCCCGCGGGGCCTGGTGGTCTTCTGAGAGGGTTGTATGCAGAAAACATGAGTTGAACGAGAATAATACCAAGGGGAAAAAGAAAAAAAAAAAGCTACCATGGTAATGAAAGACTTGAAGTGCATGCAAACATGTCTACTACTACTAGTACGCCGCAGGAGTTTCCAGGTTGTAGCCTATCGACTGAACATTCATCACGCCCAAGGTCCTTGAATCAAACTTGGAAGCCTGGAAGCCTCGCAGTCAGGCTGAGAATTTGCCTCCTCAGGGGCAAATCTAGCCTTATTTACAGCCATGCAGAAAGGGATTCTAGTGTTCCAAGTTATTCCATGGATCGACTTGGGCAAGTTCTGATGGGCGGAGCGTTTCTATAGCAGCACCTGCAAACCACGGGTTTACAGTACAATACGAGGGTTCAGAGGGTGTGATTGGTTCCGCGAGCATCCGGTGGAGCGGAATGTTCTAGATTGAGAGCCTGAGAAACAGGGCAACCTTGTCTTGGTTCTTTACAGAGTAGTTACTAGTAAGATGTAGGTAAGATCAAAAACGAATAAGGATGGGTTTCTTGATGATGATGGATAGGCATCTGGATAGGAGTGAGGCGAAACGGATAGAATGTACTAGTAGGTGTCTAGAAGACGAGGCTGAAAGCGCAGAAAGTGAGAGATGAAGGGGCGGAGAGAGAAGGTGTGGAAGTTGCTGGATTGCCGTAGAAGAGTTTGGTTTTTGTGTGTCCGTCCAGCCAGAAGACTCATAATAATTCAACTCCGCCGCTTCAACCTCTTTTTTTCTTTCTTTCATCCATCCATCCTCCTTCTTCTCTTTCAACATCTTCTCTCCGGGCTTAAATACAGTCCCTCCCCCTCTCACTCCTCACTGCTCTATTCCATCTCCCCGCTATATCCCTTCTCCCTCTCTTCACCGCTCCCCTCTTTTTCTGTAAGTTCCGCCTCGCTTGACCCCCCGCTTCACTTTTCAGAGCACTCTCTCTTTTCACTCTGTGGCTATTCTACTAGCGAAGCCTCAAGCGATTCGCCCGATTGCCATCAGCTTTCATCAAGAATCAAGCAAATTGACTAACAATTCGCCTATTTGCAGAACATAACACTTCACAATGGCTGAGACTTTTGAGTTCCAGGCCGAGATCTCTCAGCTTCTCTCGCTGATTATCAACACCGTCTACTCCAACAAGGAGATTTTCTTGCGAGAAATCATCTCCAACTCCTCCGATGCCCTTGACAAGATTCGCTATGAGTCTCTGTCTGACCCCTCCAAGCTCGACTCGGGCAAGGACCTCCGCATCGACATCGTCCCCGACGCGGAGAACAAAACCCTCACCATCCGTGATACCGGTATTGGTATGACCAAGGCTGTAAGTCATCATAAGTTTTACTTTTGAGAGAAAAGAGAATTAATGCCGATATCCAGGACCTCATCAACAACTTGGGTACCATTGCCCGCTCCGGTACCAAGCAGTTCATGGAGGCTCTCACCGCTGGTGCTGATATCTCCATGATCGGCCAGTTCGGTGTTGGTTTCTACTCTGCTTACCTCGTTGCTGACCGTGTCACCGTTGTCTCCAAGCACAACGATGACGAGCAGTACGTCTGGGAGTCTGCCGCTGGTGGGACCTTCACCCTTACTCAGGACACTGAGGGCGAGCAGCTCGGCCGCGGTACCAAGATGATCTTCCATCTCAAGGATGAGCAGACCGAGTACCTCCAGGAGAGCCGCATCAAAGAGGTTGTCCGCAAGCACTCCGAGTTCATCTCTTACCCCATCTACCTCCACGTCCTGAAGGAGACCGAGAAGGAGGTCCCTGATGAGGAGGCCGAGACCAAGGAGGAGGAGGAAGGCGATGAGAAGAAGCCCAAGATTGAGGAAGTTGACGAGGATGAAGAGAAGAAGGAGAAGAAGACCAAGACCATCAAGGAGAGCAAGATCGAAGAGGAGGAACTCAACAAGACCAAGCCCATCTGGACACGCAACCCTGCTGATATCAACGAGGAGGAGTATGCTGCCTTCTACAAGTCTCTCTCCAACGACTGGGAAGACCACCTCGCTGTTAAGCACTTCTCCGTCGAGGGTCAACTCGAGTTCCGTGCCATCCTCTACGTTCCCAAGCGTGCTCCCTTCGATCTCTTTGAGACCAAGAAGACCAAGAACAACATCAAGCTCTACGTCCGCCGTGTCTTCATCACTGATGACGCCACCGATCTCATCCCCGAGTGGCTCGGCTTCGTCAAGGGTGTCGTCGACTCTGAGGATCTTCCTCTCAACCTGTCTCGTGAGACCCTGCAGCAGAACAAGATCATGAAGGTCATCAAGAAGAACATCGTCAAAAAGACCCTCGAGCTCTTCACTGAGATTGCCGAGGACCGCGAGCAGTTCGACAAGTTCTACAGCGCCTTTGCCAAGAACATCAAGCTCGGTATCCACGAGGATGCTCAGAACCGCAACACCCTCGCCAAGCTCCTCCGTTACCAGTCCACCAAGTCTGGTGACGAGATCACCTCTCTTAGCGACTACGTCACCCGCATGAAGGAGCACCAGAAGCAGATCTACTACATCACTGGCGAGTCCATCAAGGCCGTTTCCCAGTCTCCCTTCATCGACAGCCTTAAGCAGAAGGACTTCGAGGTTCTCTTCCTTGTTGACCCCATCGATGAGTATGCTTTCACCCAGCTCAAGGAGTTCGATGGCAAGAAGCTTGTCGATATTACCAAGGACTTCGAGCTCGAGGAGACTGAGGAGGAGAAGGCCGAGCGCGAGAAGGAGGAGAAGGAGTTCGAGGAGCTCGCCAAGAGCCTTAAGAACATCCTCGGCGACAAGGTCGAAAAGGTCGTTGTCTCCCACAAGCTCGTCGGCGCCCCTTGCGCCATCCGTACTGGCCAGTTCGGTTGGTCCGCTAACATGGAGCGTATCATGAAGGCCCAGGCTCTCCGTGACACCTCCATGAGCTCTTACATGTCCTCCAAGAAGACTTTCGAAATCTCCCCCAAGTCTTCCATCGTCAAGGAGCTCAAGAAGAAGGTTGAGGCTGATGGTGAGGGCGACCGCACCGTCAAGTCCATCACCCAGCTCCTCTACGAGACCTCTCTCCTCGTCTCCGGCTTCACCATTGACGAGCCTGCCAGCTTCGCTGAGCGCATCCACAAGCTTGTTTCTCTCGGTCTGAACATCGACGAGGAGGCCGATGTCGCCGAAACCACCGCCACTGAGGAGGCTCCCGCCGCTGCCACCACCGGCGAGAGCGCCATGGAGGAGGTTGACTAGATCCACAACTAATTGAAGAAAAAAAAATAAAAAAGCAAAACGAAATGGATCTGTCTTTTACGACTCTGAACCTACTTCGGCTTATTTCTTTAATTTGATGGAATGGCAGAAGATGGTTTCTTTATGTTATCAATGACGATGTCAATCTCGATGGCGTTTTGAGCGTTTCTTATCTATTAAACCAAATACAATATCGGTCTGGTTCTTCGACTTTTTCTCTTCGTAGCAGTAGACTTAATTGTATAATTGTAGATTCGAAGCACTGATATCGAATCATTTTAGATTTGGTGGAAATATCTTCTTCCAATGTGATATTGAAGAATATAGCTCTAAGATACTGCTACTTAACTACGAAAAAATCTAACATGGAGCATTTAACTACATATCTATTGTTTCCCAATCCTAGACTACAGGGTACAATTTTTACTATGTAGAAGAAACGTAACTGATCAAAATCAAGAGAATCATGACATGGCAAGACATATAAAACTAACTAACCTCCAACGCCAACACCAACACCAGATACAGTTACGTGTGCATTTCGTTCCGTCGTTCGATCCAAGAAAGGAGAAAAAGGCGAAAAATAGATAGGAAAATGGGTAGATGGGGGGGTGTTGATTTCGATTTGGGTTGAGGAAGTTGTGGGAGTAGAAGGGGAGGATATGGGGGTTGTGGGTATGAGTATGGGGGCGACTGAAAGTGGGGATGAAATAAGATTAAGATGATAACGCCGATTATGGATCCTGAAGATGCATGCATGCCGTGGCATGTATTGGACTGCCTACCAACCATTAAACGCCGTTGTCGAGGGGATTTCGCTGTGAGAGAACCGAAAGCAAGGAGGTATTTCATGCAGCGATTTGTGTTTCATTATCGTGTGCGCTGTGATGTCCCGAAAGAGAGCTGAAGCGAGAGTCTCAGAAATAGCGGGTCATGATCAAGATCGATTAAAGGATTCAGGGTTGAAGTAATCGTCTATATGGGCTTTTGGGTTGAGCATGCTCTAATCAGTGGTGTAATTCCAATCGAACCGCCAGTCTGAAAAACTCCGCGAGGACAAACCCCAGGTTTTTCCAAGCCAGAGAGCCAGCCCTCCGACAACGCCAAAACTACCCACGACCTGAACGATGGCCCAGCCTCGTTGTTTGAGGTCTTCGGACCACCGAACAACGCCGAGGGGATCAAGATGGCTGATATTTGCGAGGTGATACTCGACACTCTGGCTATTCTGAGTTCGGACGAGAACGCCTCCGTTCGCGTTGTCGGATGGCACACGGAGTCCGCAGAATCCGGGGGCTTGCGTGACCGGGACCAGAGAACCGTCAATCACGCATTCCCCAAGCCGCTCTGTCAGCCAGACGGCTCGCTCGCCTCTTGCTAGAGCCGCATATCTTTCTCGCTCATTCTGAAGGCTTTGTTGCAAGTCCGACGCCCATCTAGCTAGGTGGACTCGAGCACGCTTCTCCTCGTATCTCGAATGATCTGATATCCGTGCCATTGTATAACTCGGAGCAAGACCATATGGACTAGAAGAAAAGGACAAGGCACTGTTCTGTAGAGGAGTTTGTCGCTGGGATGACATCTCCCTTTGTCGCTGTGCGAGTTTCTTTGCAGCTGAGTGACGAATCCAAGCCAGATTCTCACGATCGAATAGCCTATCGACTAAGGGTGCAAGTTCAGAGACAACAAGGGGTTGTACGTAGTCGGGACTCATCAAGGTGCTGGCGTCCATGATGGAATCATCATTCGACTTGGCTGACGATACTGCGAAAGGAGGCTCATCGATATCTGAAGAGAAATCGCCAAAAAGCTGGAAAGGCTTTAGGGAAGCTGCGTGACCTTTCTCGGAAAACCCATATTTAAGGGTTGAGATTTGATCAGGCGTCAAAAGATCCGACTTGGATATGACGGGGATTACGTTGGTCCAGCCACTGAGCCTGCTGATGCATTCTATATCGGAAACAAGTGTACCTAAATAATGGGTGAGCCGGGGTTTCCTAAGGGTATTGCGGGATACGTACCTTGTGATATTATATATAGAATCGCGTCTACTTGAGACCCTCCATTTCCGGCCAGCATATTCTGAAAGTCGGTATTCGAGCAGTCGAGGGCTTCCGTAGCACGAAAGAGTTGTTGACTAATATATTGAATAATCGCATCAATCTGTTCCGGTTGGCTCAACCGGCTTCCCGGGGTATCGACGAAGCAAACATTGCGCTCGAGGACAATATCGCCTGTGCTTTTCCGCCGTCGAAGAACACGAGAACCCTCCAGGTCTGACCACCATGCGGGATAAGGCTTGGAGCTAGCGTAGATCTCCGAAACGGGTGCGGGAACGTGGGTTGGCCGAGATGAGTTGCGGGATGATTGACGAACATGGGAGATAGATAGCGAGGATGACGGTTCATCAAACGGGTCAACATGCACAATGTCTTCGCATACCTGCACGATGGATTTAATGAGTGATGTTTTGCCAGAACCTGATCACTGTTAGCCGCAAAATCTGTCTCGGTATTGATGTCTTATACACCTACCAGATGCTCCAGCAAACAGTAGCTTCACCCTTCCAAGAGCCCTTCCTTTATCAGTAAAAGGTCTCCGACTAGGCATTGTGATACTCGGCATGATCAGTTGTGACATGGTGTCGGAATTTAGGTTGAGAGCGGGACGAGATTCCACCTCATCTTCTTCGCCTGAAGCAACAGCTTGGCTGCTCATGTCATCCATGATTGAAATCTCATCGAGATGTCTTGTCTGGTTGGTGATGGATTTGGGGCTGCTGGGGAGAGATGCGGGGTCGTCGAAGAGCCGGGGTGAGGTCAAGTTGGATGGAGGAAATGAGTCCAGCCTGCTAGTAGAATTAGGATCGAAATCTTTAAGAGCCGAAGTTGAATGGGCGTCTGGGATAGCATCGTCTTCCTCGTCATTTCCCCATAGCTGGAGCGGGGCTGGAGAATCGCGATGGAGAAAGAAAGTGGTATTATTATTCAAGCCGGGGTCGATCCACTGTTCAAGGGAGGACTTGCGAGACCGCGGAGCAACCGGCGGTCTCATGGTGAAGGGGAAATGGTATCACAGATGTTAAGTAGGAAGGAAGTGACAATGTCAAGTTCATGGAAGAGTAGTCTAGTAGTAGTTGGTGATTCGAAGTCAAGGTCAAGGATGGTCTCGAAGTCAGATCGGGTCACGTTCCCCGCATTCCTCGGTGGCCTGACAGGCTGACCTATCATCTACCTACTAACTACTACCAGAGTCTACCACTACGTAGTACGCATCACTACTCCGGAGTTGTCGAGACTCTAGTTTCTACTGGGAAGTTCCTACTTATCAATAATGATCATTCTGACTTAGCGTTAGAATCGGTTCTTACAGCCGATGAGCTGCCTTAGCTTTCTCAGTACTAGTGGCTGGATCAATTAATAATAAGTTAATAACAGCCTGGATGGATATTATTTCGTCCGGCAGCAAATAGGAGCGAGTCAGTGACATGCCGAGTAAAATGGAAGTTTCTCACACTAGGCTCACATATTGCATGCGTCCGTCCAAGGTGGTGGTCAGTCTGGATATGGGGGCTAGCCTCTGGCTTGGATGAATTCAGTCAAGCCCGGTCGGCGCAGCGTTACGTAACTGGAAAAGGATCGTCTCGAAGGATTTAGTGCCTCTGATCATTATTGGGCTCGACAAGAAACGCTCAGAGTTGTCAAAGTCTGACTTTGCATGGAGTGGAAAAAACGCTGATGCAGTCATGACCTTAGGATGCAGGAAAGAAAACCACGGACTTCCCCCCAGCGATTTTCCAGTCCAGAAAAGGTCCTTCCAAAGTTTGGTTCACGGCGCACCGACAACGGAGCAGGGCAAGATGCAGAGTCGAGTCTAGAGACGGACGGCAGCCGATTAAAATCTATAAGCGCACCTGCCGCTTCAAAACCCGCCCTAGAAGGTTCGGAAGCACTAGAGAAGGAAGCGAGTCTGCCCTACTCAGAAACAGGATTAGTATGACCATTTCTTGCATGCTCAGCGCTGGGGTCTTTGCCAGGCCCAGGACGGTCTCTTTTCTTACGGAGTACATCTCAAGCACCTGCAGTCGCCCAGGATAAGACTTCGAATAGTCCCAATTCCAACATCATGATTCGCTACAGAGAGTCGAACGAATCGGGAGAGCCGAGTGGAATTTGTTGAGCTGAGTCTCTTCCGGCGAGACCCATCGAAGTCCATGGGTGGAGAGGAAACGGTGGATGCGACAATTCCCATAGGATAGGCGTATGAAGTTGGAACTTGAGATGATACTCCGTCGATAGTGATACTCCCCGGCTGGCTCCGTATTCTTCCTTGATATAATTCCAACTTTTCAAGGCCATGGAATGAAGACTCAATAATGCCTGTCGCGAAGGCGTTGTGTATCAGTAGATTCAGTACGGAGTAGTATAGAAACCCAGGCGTAGATCGAAATCAGGATGCGCGCCCTCTTCCAGGGCTTGGACCAATGAATGCAATACCCTTTCTAGTACGTACCGGGAATGAATCCTCTTAGAGATAACTAGAAGCATTAGAGCATCAGAAGTTTCAGAGCCGGGCACTCTCTCGCAACCTCTCGTGTTCCACTTCAACCTTGACTCTCGCCCTTGGACGACGGAGTAGCGTCTCTTCCCCACGCTCATCGCTTCGCTTCTTCTTCCAGAAGCTCGTCTAATATTATCATCTGTTATACGTTCTTCTCAGCCTGGTCTTTATCCCTCGATTCTGCTCCTCCCCCCGTCAAGTGTTCGCCATGCTCACCTGAGCCTGATTCAACCCCCCCCCAAGCTTATCTTCCTTCGCTCGCTCTCTTCCTGTTCTGTGGAAGATTCCTTTTCTCCGCCGTTGACTATCGCATGATTCCGCCTACTACCACCACCTACGACTATTATTCTCCGACTTGCATCACCGTAACTCGAACGTACAACTGCAGTGGGGGATGGGATAACAGCACCAGCACCGAACGAAAGCTTATAACCCCGCACACAAAGACCCTTCGCCATGGAACAAGATCCATCGCTGTCTTGGTCGGACATGCCTCCGCCCGCCGAAGATGAATTCAGCAACTTCCTTGAGTTCGGCATGCAGTTCGCCGATCTAGAGGGGCAGCACGGACCGACCGACCACCTCCCTTCTCGCTCCGTCGCCCATCAAGTCGCAATGTCCACATCGACCGCTCCTTCTCAGCAACAGCAGATGGCGTGCATGGATCCGGACGGTGTCACCGCTCAATCGCAATCGTACACCCGCATGATGTCCGACTTTCCTCTCGAGCTCCCTGGACATGGTCAACAGGGAATACCACATAGCTCGTCCTACTCCAATAGTCCAATAACACCCGCCTTCTATGCCCAGAAGCCCCAAATGTTTCACCCTTCTCAGCAGCAACAGCCACCGCAACACACCTCCCAGCCTTATATCCCGCAGGGCCAAATGATGATTCCACCGACCCCCAACAGTATGGAACTTCACGGTAATGCGGCGACATACCCCCAACGGGTGGGCGACAACCCGGAGATGTATGATAGATATACTCGCATGCTTGAGGAACAGGTATGCATTACTGGACCATACGGGTTGGCCATGCCTTTTAACCTTGCGTCGCTAATGCGTGTAACCCCTCCTTTAGGCTCTTTACACGCCCCTTGTTTCTCCGGCGATGACTCCCTTAGAATCCCAATTCAGACAGCCTGAGTACACCATTCCCGGCGAGTACTTCAGCCCACTTACCTCTCCCGCGATTGAGGCCCAGAATGCCAATTCGAACGGTTATCCCATTCATTCCGGTCCGATGACAGACGTGAATTTTCTCCATTCGCCGGTTGACCACGGATTCCCTGCATCATCCGCTCCATCTTCTCCCGGACTGGCGCGCAAACAGAGGCGGCGACAGTCGATCGCCAGCAAATCCTTTCAATCCCGGGCCAAAAAGCAACAATCTCCATCAGTTCGACCTCTGACGCGGACGAGGTCTCGTTTGACGGATGGGGTCATGACTGCTGTCGCGGAAGGCCAAATGAACCCTACAGTGCAACCCCAAAACGGTAGTGGACTGGTTTATGGAAGTGCTGAGAGCTCTGGTCAGGATTCTGTATCTCCGGAGCCTCTTTCTGAGCCGTTGATGCCGCCACCAGCGCTTCCTTCTGCCCGAAAGTCGCCTGCAATCCCTCCGCAGACACGTCAATCAAATACCAGTGAACCTGCGACACCGGCAATGTTGATGCGCATCCAGCGGTCACCGCACACTCGCTCCACCTCTGATAATAGCATGACCCCTACTCAGCTAGCGGTGGCTGAACCTCACGACGATATTATGGAGGATGTTGTTCTTCCAGAGGTAGCCACTCCGTCAACTCAACTCTTCCGGGCCCAGGTAACTCGCATCGACACTGCTGTCGCGACCAACACTTCGTCTCCTAGTATGTCCGCCAACGGCACGCCCCATCTAGAGCCGAATTCAGCTGCACTTTCTGAGAGAAATCCTGGTTCTATTGCTCCCAGTCCGCGTTCTGGCCCCATGGCCTCGCCTAGCGGCCCTGTGCCCAGAAAATCCGAGACTCCAAAACTCGGGCCTGTGAGCAGGAAGCGACAAAGTCTCAGCTCATCGCATCCTAGTCCTAGCCTGCGACCGAAGATTAGTCCTAGTATCCAGCCATTGGTGCGCGGCGATGGTTAGTACCTTCACGTTGTTTTTCTACGTTTGCTCCCATTCTAATTCAAGTTATTTTGCAGGACTATCCAATGATGCATCTGCTATGTATCTAGCAACAAAGTCTAACTATCAGCACATCCTGGACGGCACACTTCTTCCCGGCGTTTCTTACCCCGAGACCTTGGCTGAGAATCTTAGCTCAAAGCGAACAAATCATAAGCTTGCAGAACAAGGACGGCGGAATCGTATCAATAACGCTCTCAAAGAAATCGAAACTCTCATTCCACCAGCCTACGTGCAAATGAAAAACAAAGACTCCCCAACCTGCAATGGGAAAGGCGCCGCCGAGAAGGAGAAAGATAAGGCCGGGAATCAACAGATTAGCAAAGCCAGTACCGTGGAGATGGCCATCGACTATATCAAATCGCTCCAGGCAGAGCTCGAAGCAACACAGACAAGACTTGCAGCTGCTGAGGCCAAATTGTCGACGGGTGAGGCTTCTCAAGTCAATGGGGAAAGGAAGGGTCTAGAGAACGAAGAGACGGTTCCCAACAAGCTCAAGGCAGCCAACCATGTCTCCGAAAACAACAACCTCCACGCTTCAACCGAGGCTTCGTCATAACAGCTAGGCTAGGCTTGTCTGGCCATTTATTTCCATCGTGACTTGCATTTATGTGACATGTTTTACGAGAGACGGTTCGAACGGAATGAGCACACAGAGCAGGGTGGACAGGATGTTAGTGTACTATGAGACAGCTTTGATTTGTTGCAGATTTTTTCGGTCAGGGAGGCTTTCTGATTCTCTATTTTATTCCCCTCTTGCCATTTCTTTCAATCAATCACCCGGTGGGTTCCTTGCTTTTTTGATTCGGTGTTTATGGTCTAAACCGGTATGGCCTTCCACCTTGAATCGTTTATGTGCTCTGGATTTCATGTGTCGTTGTTTATGGTGGGCATGCTGTTGTAATAATGTAACCGATATAATGACTGAAAGTCATACATATGGACTACTATCTATCCAATTGACTATGAAGTACATATCTATCTTCGCAAACAGACCGCTTATAATGGGCCAAAGTCTCAACTTTATTGTAGATATAAAATGTAGATAAAAATATAAAAATATAAAAACGGCCGTCTCGTGGCTACTGCAGAAGCTACACCAAGTCCCAGAAATGGGAAATGACTATAAATATACAAGGCTTTTGAAATATCATCATCGCTTATTACTCCATGCAAGTACTTCGTAGTAGTATGCTGAGTTTCGATTTCAATAATCCCGCATCACAGCAACCATATCATCTAACCGCGCAACCTCCCCAATCAACAACGACTCCTTAGCCCTCCACTCACGCAGCCTCTCCAATTCCCCCTCAGATAAATACCGCTCCTCATTCCCCTTGACATCGCTACGCTCCGTCTTCTCAAGAAACTCCTTTAGACGCCCGCGCTCAAACCGTAACCGTTGCAGACACCGCGACATCCCTTTATATGTATCCTGGAGGATGGAATCGCGGATTCGATCTGGGTCGTAGTACCAGAGGAAGATGGTGCGGGAGGGTTGGCGCTGGGCATCCCGCGGGACTTCTTGGAGGTCGACGAAGCCGCCAGTTTGCATGGAGGCGAGGACCTGGCGGAGGTCTTTGAATGGGAGGAGGGAAATTTCTTGGAGGCGCTTTTCGTCGAGTTTGCCCTTTGCTTGGAGGACGCGGATGACGCGCAGGGCGACATCGCCGTAGCGGGATTCAATGATGCGTTCGAGTTCGAGGTGCCGGAGTTTGCGCGCGAGGTGCCGGAATTCGACGGTCCAGGTTATTATGCCGCCGTTTAGGCGTTTGGAGGAGAGGTTGAAGGGGGCGTGCGCCAGGAGGGAGAGGTGTTGGTCTATTTCGTAGGCGCGGTTGTTGGTGTTGGTGTTGGTGTTGTCGTGGTCGTGGTCGTGGTCGTGGTCGCCGTTTATGGTGTGGTCGAAGGGGCGTTTTCCGAGGCGAGCGTTGGCCGGGGAGGTGTCCGTGGGCCCGAGGGAGCCTGCGAGGTCCAGGTAGGGGTCGATGTCTTGGGAGAGAGCGTTGAGGGGGATGGAGACGGAATACTGTTCGCCTTCTTCGCCTTCGCGGGGGATTTCTGCGGAGTCCCGACACTTGGTCGTTTGATATTCAATGCGTCGGAGGAGGTAGTCGTATACTTGGGCTGTTTCGGGGGGTGCATCACGCTCAGCGAGTTCAAGGAAACGCCGGTTTCGAAGGGCGACGTCGAGTTTTTCGTAGTTCACTCGAACGGTCAAGGAGGACTAGGAAGCCGATATATTAGCATTGATATATACAAGACTGCGGGATTAGGCTCATACCTCCATAGGAATTTCGTCGTCAAACCACTCATTTTCTTCATCCTCGCCTCCAGCATCGTCGTAGTCAAATCGCGCCCGCTTATTCTCCAAGTCTTCTGAAACCCCATTAGCATGCCTTCGTTTGACCCCCCGGGGGACTCCATTGATGACTAGTCCACGCGTGAGGTCTCCGTCAAGTCTTTCCCTGAGCATGTCGACCGTTTTCTCTGTCACGTATTCTTCCAGCTTCTTCCCCTTCATATTTTGTACTGAATCTCCCGCCCTGATGACACGTTCGATATCCAGGACATTATCAGCGTAGCTCTGGAAATGCGCTTCCCGAACACGAACGATATATCCATGCCCAGCGAGCGCTTTAAGTGTCGGGTGAAGAAGTGCCGAATGTTGCGGGGCATGCTCGCCATTCGTTCTGTTCGCCCCGTTTTCGCCCCCCTCCAAGTTCCCTTCTTCCTCATGGACCCCATTGGCTTTAGAAGCTTTTGATCGTAACTCCGGTAGTGTGTCGAGGTGACTCACTTGAGCATGGCCCAAGTACATTATAGTCGACATAACAGTAGCGGCGTATTCACCCAATCGATCTTCGACATGTTCTAGAATCTTGCCTGACCGAGCGAGGTGATATGCGGCTTGCATATTCGCACTGTAATATGTGACGGCTTCATCGAGGGGGGTGTAATGATACACGAGATGGTGCTGGATCATAGCAACGAGGGCTGCGCGTACTCGAGTTTCGGAAAGGCGAGTGAAGCCCACCAGCCGCTGCAAAGTGAGACGTTCATAGCGGTGCAAGGTCGAGAATATCCGCTGTCATGTAATAGACGGCATGGGTCAGTCGACATGGCCATTATGCTGCATTGAAGACCTGAGTCATTGAGAGCAAACTCGAACATACCCCGAAGAGCTCGCCAAAATTATCTTCTACTAGTAGCATACATAGCTCCGCTGCATACTACCGTTCTATGGTTAGCGACTGCGGTGTCCATTTGATTGAGCAGGACAATCTTCACGTACCTGGGACGCCATTTTAGTCTTCTAGAGAATCCTACAGCTTCAATTCCCTAGAAGAAGAACAGTTGTCACCGCGTAAAGGTCATGGGGGGAGCTGCGAGCATATGACAGACAGGAATCGATGCAATTTACTCCAGATCTTCAAATTTCTCTTATCGGGTGTCACGTGCTATTGCGGCCCCTAGTGTCACCTGACTCCCGGTCCCACCCGAACCAATCAGGAATCTAGTAAATCAGTGACCCGACTTCGTTGCTTTCCGAAATGTCAACATCAGGCCGTTCACTCCTCCTGCTCTCCTCCTTCACCAGGAATCACCACCACACGAAGATGCTGTCGCGATCTGCCATCAGCCGAAATGCGCCCCGGGCGTTCCAGAGCGCTGCCAGCCATCGGGGCATGGCCTCGGCTGCTTCCGGACTCCAATACGATGTCTCTGAGGCTGCTGGTGTAAAACTTGCCAACAGAGAGCCTGCGGGCGTCACCGGCACAATTGCTTTGGTTGCAAAGGCTGGTTCTCGTTACCAGCCTTTCCCTGGTTTCTCTGATGCCCTTGAGCTTTTTGCCTTCCAGGTTGGTCTCCATACGCAATCGTTCGATTGGGCCTTCACATACTTGGATGGGCGGACTCTAACCAATTGGTAGTCGACGCTCAAACGTTCGGCACTGCGGATTACTCGGGAGGTTGAGCTGCTTGGTGGTGAATTCTCCTCAACACATTCTCGTGAGAACATTGTTCTCAAGACCAAGTTCCTCGCGAACGACCTTCCCTACTTTGTGGAGCTGTTGGCGGAAGTGGCCTCTCAGACAAAATACCCTGGTAAGTCTCTTGCGCTGGGATAGAGAACAAAGGGCAAAAAAAAATGGTACTCAGATTGCTAACTTCCCTCTTTTTTTTTTTTCTTCAAAGGCTACGAATTGGACGAACTCGTCTCCAAGCTCCTGAAGCTCAGACAGGTAGCTCTGGCCAACAACCCTGAGGCTGTGGCTGTTGATGCTGCTCACAGCCTTGCCTTTCACCAGGGTCTGGGTGAGAGCATCACCCCCTCGGCTCATGTCCCATACGAAAAGAACCTCTCCACTGAGGCTGTGGCCGAATTCGCCAAGAGCGCTTACGCTAAATCCAACATTGCCCTCGTTGGCAGCGGTGTCAGCTCCTCCGAGCTCTCGAAGTGGGTTGGTGACTTCTTCAAGGGTCTTCCCACTGCCGGCACCTCCGGTCAGTACCAGCCCAAGTCCAACGCTGCTTCCAAGTACTATGGTGGTGAGCAGCGTATCTCCACCAAGGCCGGCAACGCTGTTGTAATTGCTTTCCCCGGCAGCGGCGCCTTCGGTGCCTCTGCCTACAAGCCCGCTGCTTCCGTCCTCGCTGCCCTTCTCGGCGGTGAGCCCTCCATCAAGTGGACTCCTGGCTTCTCGCTCCTTGGCCAGGCTACCCAGGGCTTCTCCCACATCCGCGCCACGACCAAGAACTACGCCTACTCTGATGCTGGTCTCCTTACAATCTCCCTAAGTGGCAAGGCCGAGCAGGTCGCCTCTGCCGGCAAGAGCGCTGTAGACGTTCTCAAGAAGGCCGCTGCCGGTGAGATCTCCGCTGAGGACATCAAGAAGGCCAGCGCTCTCGCCAAGTTCCGTGCTCTCGAGTCCGCCCAGACCCTCGAGACCGGTCTCGAAGCTACTGGCTCTGCCCTCATCAACGGCAGCAAGCCTTACCAGATCGGCGAGGTCGCCCAAAGCGTCGACAGCGTCACGGAGGCACAGGTTAAGGACGTAAGTTACCTTCCTCCCCTAACCCCATCAACATCCGGATAAAAATTCCTAATAAATATCCTCTCTACAGTTTGCCAAGTCCCTCCTCTCCGGAAAAGCCTCCGTCGCATCCGTCGGAGACCTTTCGCAGCTCCCCTACGCCTCCGACCTGGGCTTGACAGTCTAAACACCCTCATACACCTATGACGACTCTCAAAACCAATGTACACAATACATGCTAGACGGGACAAAAGAACCAAAAACCTGAGCGCCGAACTTTCATGTGTCTAGATAAATCTCCGCAGCTATCTTTTGCTTGCTTTTCTCATTTTCACCTTTTTTTTGTGATAGCTGTTGTGGCTGTAGTTGTGTGACTGTAATACAATTGAATCCTTGTATACTTATGCTTTTATATCGATTTCCTGGGGTTACTAGATTGGCAGTTGAACGCGGCTATCGGTGGAGATGTCTACTGGTATTCTGTGGACGATATTATGTATTATATATAGCGAGTTATCCAGTTATTTAGCTGGGTTCTACCTGATGATGCCTCATAATAAATACGATAACCTTCATCTGCATAGACCCTGATATTCATCTATTGTATAATGAGGTTCTTATCAAGATGATATAGCTTGACTGTGGTGTAGATAGCCATTTAGATCTCATGGAGATTAAACGGGTATTTATTTAGCATCACAAATAGTCCGGACCTCAAGGGTCAGCGTCCGTCGGCAATTGAGGTTAGTGGGCCGTTATAAGAGGCACGGAGGAATAATTGGCAGTCAGGGCCCGGTAGCGTATTTCCGGAGTACCGTACAGCTCTGAAGCTCATTCCTTTGTATACGAGGCACGTGAATCTCAATCCCGACAATTGATGTTGTTGGCTTTTCCAAATTCTTGATTATTATAGCAACATTAGGATGTTTTCTCTATTCCGAACTATAAGTGATAAAACATATCAAATCCGCTGTAATACTCGAAACCGGTCGAGTCCATGTAGAACTCAAAACATTATCCCGACACATTTCAGCCAGGTTCCCAACGGAGACCCTGCATAGCAGAAGGGTATTTCAAACCTTCTCAGTGCTTCGCGGTGACTTTATCGCCCGTCAGTTTTTCGACTGCCTCCTTGGCCCTGTTCGGCGTAACGGAGATCCACAGGTTAGCCTTGTTTCGCACCTCGGTATATCACATGGGGTCGGAGAAAGGGAAGTACGAAATCAAGTTCCCAAGCCCGGGAATATTTTTCCGGGTAAAAGGAAAGCGGACTTACATGTCTCCAAGAGCCACCATACAGACGGTCTGCCAGATACCCAGGCCAATTCGGGGAGCCACACCACGGTACAGACCCTTAAGGCCGTTCGAGTCGTAAATATACCTGAAAGTCTTCCCAACAGTAAGGTTCTTAGGGCGGTTAGGGTCCTCAGTCTTGCTTTGCATCTCAACACGGATGACCTCAATGGGCTGGTTCCAGGCAGAGAGACCACCACCCAGACCGGACGCAATAACCTTCTCTAGGGCGCCGAGCCTCTCGTGGTCCTCTTTGCCGGTCACCTTCCGGATAGCCTGCTCCGCAGCGCGAGAGAGACCGAAGCGAGAACCCCAGTTGGTAGTCTGACGGATGGCGACGGCATTGACACCACGGTTAATACCCCGGATACCTTCCTTGCGGTAAATGTCCATAAACGTCGCGAAAGTACTGGAGGGTGCAACGCCCTGAGCAGCCATCTTGTGCTTAGTGATCTCGACGGTCTTCATGCAAGTACAGAAACCCATAGTCGCATAGGCCTGAGCAACACCACCGGCCATACCTCCGGAGATACCAGCGAGGAAGTCCGGGGCACCGAGCACCTTGGCGCTGAATTCTGCCTCTGACGCGACAAACAGAAGGACGGCTCCCTTAGTAGAGGCCTCAATCCAGGCCCACGGAATGAGACCTTGATAGTCTGCGCGCAATTATCACACATTAGCGCCAGGAGTTGTACCCACCCCACACCTCGGGTTATGCGGGTTGCGGGCTGCGGGTTGCGGATTCACTTACAGCCGAGGATCCCGCCACGACCCCATATCCGACCCATAGCGCCAGCGAAGCTATCGCCCCGGTTTGCAGCCATGGTTGTCTTGATCACTTCCAGTGGCTAATTCTATCGCGTTAGTAAAGGCAAATTTCACAATTGCTTCGATTCGAGCAGTAATGTACCTGTCCCAAAGTAGTGACCCTGATACCGTCAGCGATAGTTGCTCGGAGGCTCGGATGATGGTAGGTACTTACTCAAACATGTTCAACCCTGCGCCCACTGTAGTAACTCAGTCAGAACTCATACCACCATCAGACTCGGCGCAAAATAATTATACGTACGCAACAAGTTGCTGAACTTGACGGGCTTTCTCTCGAGCGTTGGGGCGGAGCCCAACTCTTCCGTAGCAGTAGACATCTGACCTTGGTAGCACTGAAAGGGGCCCTGACCAAGGGATTGAGGGGGCTTCGTCGCCTAACGGATCACAAGAGGACAAGGAGATTGAGGAGAACCGGAACTTGGGGGTTCGGTCGGACACGAGAAAGGTGGTTGATTGAATTTCGTCCCGGGAGGGGATGAGAGGTAGGAAAGGGGCTGAGCGAGGTTGGAAGGGAGAGCAAAGTTTAGAGCAAAGTCCAGAATAAAAGAGGTGGGCGGATATGCCAGCTACGACGCTTGTAGGGATTCCAGTTTCTACGCGGGTAGACTGGAGACCATAAACAGTCCAGGTGCCTGAGGCTCCAGTTATCCTCGGAAAGAGGAGCTCCGTCGTAGATTCGGGTTTGTTTTCTTGGCCCGGCTCAAAACGGGTGCCCAACAATATTAAAATCGTTGAGTACTAGCGACGGGCGATAATTACACCGAACCGGATTTCATACTCCGGAAACAGGGTGTGGTGAGTATATACTCCACCAGGTGGCCTCAACTTTTAGCGAGGTGCGCTGACCTGTAGTCACGAATAACATTATTATAAAAAAAAATGTTATTCTAAGTTGTTGGTCTGAGTGTAAACCCAATGGATGACTTGGAAACTGAAGTTACAAGGCCTGCTTGAACAAGTCCTATCATACATTAACGAACTAATTGCAACACTTGACAGGTCCCAGTCTAATGTAGGTTATATAAATAATACAAAATGGCTGTGTTTGGAATCGTTAGACATATTTTCTCCCAATGTCTTCATATCATTCAAGAAATTTACAGCTTAGCACCAACGAGCTTGGCATAAGCTTCAGTGCTGAAACTCTTGGGACGCTCAATGGGAGCCCCCAGAGCACGGTCGATGATCAGCTGAGGAAGGACACCCAGGGCACGGGAAACACCGAAGAGGACGGTGTAGTAGTTGGCCTCATTCAGACCATAGTACTGGAGGAGGACACCAGAGTGCTGGGAGCATGTCAGTAAATTGGAGTAGTCGAGAAACACAATGCCGGGCAATAGACGGGAGCGGAGAACTTACAGCATCGACGTTGGGGTAGGGGTTCTTCGTCTTGCCGTGCTCGGTCAGGACGCCAGGGGCGATCTTGTAGACCTGGCTGACCAGCTTGAACATGGGGTCATCAGGCAGCTTGCGAAGGGCAAATTCACGCTGAGACATGTAGCGGGGATCAGTCTTGCGAAGGACGGCGTGACCGTAGCCAGGAACAACACGGCCATTGTTCAGGGTAGACCAGAGGTAGTCCTTGATGGCCTGGTCGCTGAGGTCGTTGCCAACGGCCTTCTTCATCTCGGTGAGCCAGTTAAGGACTTCCTGGTTGGCCCTGTTGAATACACATGTTAGCGAAACCCCTGCAACGGCTGAATTAAAAGTAAGAGCTTACAATCCGTGGAGAGGACCAGCCAAACCGTTGAGACCAGCGGACAGAGAAAGCATGGGGGAGCTCAGAGCGCTCCCAACGAGGTGGGTGGTGTGAGCGCTGACGTTTCCACCCTCGTGGTCGGAGTGGATGGTGAGGTACAGGCGCATCAGCTCAACGAAGTCCTTGTTGTCACCGAAACCAAGCTGGTTGGCCAAGTTGTAGGAGTAGTCCTTGTCCTTCTGGATAGGAGCAACTTTGCCGTCCTTGAAAACGTTGCGGTAAATCTTGGCGGCAATGGTGGGAAGCTTGGCGATGAGGTCCATGGAGTCCTCGAAAGTGTAGTGCCAGTACTCCTTCTTGTTGATGCCCCTAGCGTAGGCTTTGGCGAAAGCAGATTCGTGCTCAAGAGCAGTAACAGCGAGAGAGAACTGAGCCATGGGGTGAAGAGTGCTGGGGCAGCGGTCGATGAGCTCCTCAATGAACTTGGGGAGGTCGGAGCGAGCAGCCCACTCGGCAGACAGGTCGCGAACCTGCTGCTCAGAAGGAACCTCGCCGGTCAGGAGCAGCCAGAAGAGACCTAAACGTTCGTGAGAAAGATTGACTCATACTCCGAAATTCGGCGTCAGAATTGCTTACCTTCAGGAAGAGGCTCCTCACCACCGGGGGCCTTGGGAAGAAGCTTCTGGCACTCGGGGATCTAAATGTCGTGAGTAGGACATCAAGCGGTAGAAGGGTTGCCGTCGCTTACAGTGAGGTCGCGGAAGCGGATACCCTCCTCAGAGTCAAGGACGGATCCCTATAATGAAAGCTTAATTTAACCAGTTGTTTTGTTTTGGCGGATCTGAGCTGTGGCCTACCTCCCACACGAGGCACTTCACGCCACGGGCACCACCATAGGCCTGGTCAAGGGTGAGCTCGCCGATGACCTTGCTGCCATGTTCTCTGTAGGTTTGGTGTAATATGGTTAGTGATGGTTGCAAAATTAACCGTAAGAATGAGACCGTGTGCGTACTTGCGGAGCTTCTTGACTTTCTCGAGCTCTCCAGGGAGCTTCTCGGCGAAAGTCTCCTTGAGGGACTAGATAGTTCAAGCTAATGTTAATGACAAAGAACGTCAATCATTGAGAGATTGGAGCTCGAAGACGTACCTTGGTCTTGCTAGAATAGCAGCGCAAGCCATTGAAGGCAGACTGAACAACCGGCTTTCCAGCAAGAGTGCTGGAGCGGAGGGCAGAGGTACCAAGTCGGAGAGTTGAAGCCATTTCGGATCAAAAACAACTAGTGGAGTTGATCAATTGAGAGAGGATGGAAGAAAGGTGAAGAATTTGAGGACAGCGGGAGGTCAGGACAACCTGAATAAAGCCGAACTTCCGCTCGGCCCGGAGGAACTAAATTGCTCGTCCTACAGCCGAATACTTCCTACTCTGCAGGATTACCTGTATCTATTCTACGTATACTGCTAAAATAAACTTCATGAGATTACTCCGATTCCGTGTCCACTTGTCAACATGAACATATTAGGCATTTTTTGGGGGTGTTTTCTGAATCCACAGGCCATTGCATCGCCATGTAGATTTCATACTTTCATACTTCATCCCCCAGTATATTTAAACTCAATCATTTTTAGGGCCCTGGTCAAACAGATACTACATAACAGGTGAATTTAGTTAGCGCATTGTCTCCTGTTTCTAGGTTGCTTTTTCATGTTGTTAGTTTTCTCGCTCTGAGCAACACGGAATTTTCACATGAGATCACGCGAAGTTTCGGATTTGGATATGTTATATGATCCCCTCCTGTTTGACTAAAGTCTTAAAACTTATTAAGTTGCTGTGATGTATGAGATGCGCCATGGGGGGGAGAACCTCAAGCCATCCAAACTGAAGATAGGCATATGTGCCTCGCGAGGATGAGAAACTGTATAGATGCACACAATCCAGTGTTTAAATGTATAAGTATCTAAAACATGTCTATGATATATTGCTTCGAGGCTTTATGCAGAGAAAATAGTAGCATATCTTGTTGAATCACCGGCTTCTATGTGTTAATTGAACTTATGACATCCCACGACTATTCAGCAGATTAGTTCTACTTCAAGGTTCCTACTTTTATACAATTGCTAATAAGATATACAAATTTACCGTTTATTCAGGAGACGTTATCCCGAAGTAAACACTCAGCGGCAGTCGATACCGACAGATTCTTCTTGAGGAAGGCAAGGCTGGTACAGGGCCGACTCTCGACCTGGTTCTATTCAAGCAATGATGCGACTGACGGCCGTCGCTGACACAAGGGCGCAGTTAGAGACGCAGCTAAGGTTTAGCCGCTTTCCTATTTTTCGTTTGTACCTTTTCTTCTTTCTCCTATTCTTATCCTGTGTCTTTCAATGAAATTGATGATGACCTATACAGCAACTCCATTGATGGTTCTAGTGACTTCCAATGATGTCAACTCCATTGGTGGTGGTGTTCCGCCTTTAATCGAGACATCTCTATCAGCCCTGAAGCTGATAGTGACAACTTTCTACTCCGTATAGCAATTCCATTAATCGCTTTTTATCATCCAACGATAGTGCCGATGTGCCTCGGCTCCTGAGAGTCGATGTGATCACGGGACCAACTTTAGTCCATATGACTAAGCAGCTCACATGACTGTCAAAATCAAACTCAACCTTGGAACTTGTCGTCTTTCAAGTTTCAACATCGATCATAACCTTCAAAGGACTTCAACCCATCATCTTTCTTTCTTCTAGACTCGACGAGTTGCTGTAGGGTAGTGACGACCGGAAGTCAACTTAGGCAGTCTCCCTCAACACTAGACTTAGACGCGACTCGGCTGCGTATAGGATTGCGATCTCACAGCACCAACCATCAGCCATGTCGTCGGCAGTAGCAGAACTGGATAACTATCTCCAGTCTATGCTGGCTCTCAAGGCCCCGGGAGTTTCGGGTTCTAAAATCAACAGTATCACATCGCTTTGCACAGCAAATGTTCAGGTATTTCTCACTTTTTACTTTTTCTTGCAAATCTTAGTGAAGAATAGAAGACTAATGTTCCTCTCTTTTCCTCCCGCACAGAACGAATCCGTCCTCATTCAGAAAATCTACACACATTTCAAGAAGGCACCAGGCACACACAAATTGGGCGTACTCTATGTCGTAGACTCTGTAACTCGACAATGGGTAGATGCAGCGCGCAAAGCAGGGCAACCATCTGGTAGTGCTGCACCTGACGGAACCTTTGCCGCTGGCGTGAACAGAGTGACCGAGTTGTTACCTGTCTTGATGACTGATATCATAAACAATGCACCGGATGATCAAAAGGTACGCTCTAGACGCAACATGCGAATTATCCCACTTCCACCGAATCTGCGGGCATATACAACTTAAGGCCGATAAGATGCGAAGATCTGATCTCGCGGTGCCGACTATAAGACTCTGTTCTCCGTACCCCCCATGCATAGACACCGCATCCTCTAGCGATTCTCATCCGTCGTTTGATGACGAATAGTTTAACTTACGTATTCATCCATCTTCATAGGAAAAAATCAAGAAGCTGGTCGACATCTGGGAACGTGGGTACACTTTCCCTGCGCCCATGCTTGCGTCCTTTAAGCAGAAACTAAATGCACCTGCATCGAACAGTAAGCAGCAGTCCCCTCTCCCTCTTATGTGATTGTTTGTCCGAGTCCAAACAGTCCTGACGGTGCTCTTGATATAGATGTTGCATCAACCACTCCGGAAGGTTCTCCAGCCCCAAACTATCTCGCAATTGGAGGCTTCCAGCAGCAACAGCAACCCCCAGTTAACGGTGCAGCTTCGGCTGCCTCGGCTCAACCAGCACCAGATACCTCGAGTATCTTGAAAGCCTTGGCGGATATGGCTAAACAGAACACCGCTGCACCTGCAGCCCCAGCAGCAGCCGCTCCGGTCAACCCTCTTAGTGCATTAAGCCAGCAGAGTACAGTTCCGCAGCCCGTGTCATCATCCGTAGACCAGGGTTTACAATCCCAGAGCGGGCAGGCTGGCGTAAACCCATATGGAGCCATGGGGAACCCTTTCGCGGCTCTAGGTAATTTGGCTCCAAATCCAACCCTGGCCCAGCCACAGAGTCAGAGCCACACGCCGACCCCCTTAACAGCTGCGCAAAACCCTCTAGCTGCGCTCCTGCCGCAGGCGACCGCAGGCCCAGCACAGCCGCCCAGTATGACGCCCGACGGTCTGCAGCAACAGCTTCAGCTTCTACAGATGCTGGCGGCGCAGGGGATCCCGCAGGAACAGTGGGGCACAGCGCTGCAGATTCTTACTCTCTCCGGTGCTAACAACATGCCCAATCTCAATCCCGGCCAAATTCCTGGGTTCAATCTTCCTGGCCAGAATGCCAATGCGTGGGGTGCTCATCCTGACCCTCAATCACGTGATTTTGACCGTGAGCGAGATCGCGACTACATGCGCTCTCCCCCCGGCGGGTATCGTCGTCGCTCTCGCTCTCCCGGCTGGGACAGACGTCGTGATGTGTCTCCTCCTCGCCGCCGCGATAGTCCTGTATATGGAGAGTATCATGGCGATTCTCCAGGTCGCAGAGGTGCAGATCCCCGTGGCCGACGAGGCAACGACTACCGTCAACGTAGCCCTCCTGGTCGTAGACGCCGTTCTCCCTCCCCCCCGCACCAGGAATCCACACTTCCTCCACCAGGTCCCAAGTTCATTGAGTGGGATTATTCCATCGGGCAAGGCAGCATCAAAGGTTTGTATTGCAGCCTCTTTCCTGATAGGTCTGTTTGCGCTAACGATCGCTTTGTATAGTCATGAGTCGTACCCTATTCGTTGGTGGTGTAACGTGGGTTTATTCAGTTTCAATTATTATATTGCAAAATCTTCTAACTCTTATCTAGGTCATCTGAAGCCCATTTGCGCTCGCTTTTTGGAAAGTTTGGTCTTGTCCAAACCTGCATTGTGAACACCGACAAGCGCCATGCTTTTATCAAGATGATTAGTCGGCAAGACGCTATCCAAGCTCGTGAAGGAATGGAATCTTACAAGTCCGGAGATATGCAGCTCAGGGTACGTTGTCCTGTTTTACCTTCGTCTGCTCGGAAAACATATACTAACAGATCTTAGACTCGCTGGGGTGTTGGTTTTGGACCCCGTGACTGCAGCGACTATCAAACAGGTGTCAGCATCATTCCTATTGAGAGGCTTACTGAGGCCGATCGAAAGTGGATGCTCACTGCAGAGTACGGCGGTACTGGAGGAAGAACCATTGAATCCGGCATGGTTGTTGAGGAGCCGGATATCGAGATTGGCGCTGGTGTCTCGTCGAAAGGTCCGTCTTATACCTCGATCATTACACTTTTGGATCTTAACTAACATCTCCAACAGCCATTAGTAGACGAATCGCTACCGACACTGGAGGCAAACGTGGCCCTGTCTCGACGCGCGTATCACACGATCGCCCTCCTCGTCGTGACCGTGAAGGACCCCCAATGGGAGACCCGTCCAGCGTCAACAACGTCGGTGTCCCGCCTGCAGTACCCGGCTTCGGATTCTCCTTCCCCGGCATGCCGATGTTCCCTCCCGGCTTTATGATGGGAGGTGTCCAGGGATCTGGTGGCGCAACCCAGCCCCCACCTCCCGGCCAGTGAGGCAGCTAACTGAAAGATACGGATACTGTTCGTGGAATTTTTCGTCATCATTCGATTCAACCCTTGTCTTGATACCAAACCAACTTCTTCTTTCCTCCAGTTCTTCTTTTCTCTTGCTCTTGCCCCGTCTTGGTTCATTTCGAAAGTTCGTTTCCGGACTAAACATGGTGTTCAGGTTGGGGGTCGTTCTGAAATCCGAGACTACCTCCATGTTGCCTGCAAAACACCCTTTGGCTTTGTCTTATGTTTTGCGTCTTCTATACATCGCACTATGTTTCAAACAGAGGGGAGAAACCATGCATGCACCAAAACGCGCTACCATCTTTTCTATACCAGAGGTTTGTCTCGGTTCATATCTGCTCCTCGTGTTACCACTTCCCGTTTATCAGCTTTCATCTCTACTTCCAGTCCATGTACTTATTTCACACAACTATTTTTCTTTTTCTTCTCGTTCGGCGGAGCTGATGGGAATCGGGCTATCTATATCTGGGGATTCTTCATCTGGGGCATTTCATCCTTTTCCTTGTGTCCTTTTTTCTTCCGAGATCTCTTTTTTTGACAATGAGGGGTTTGAAAAAGTCGAGGGACTCGCTGGTATTTTCGGCAATTGGGCGTATCTTGTTTTTGTTTTTACCTCTTTTTTTTTCTTTTTCCTCTCTTTAGTTAATGTGAGTGTGCATTTATGATTCTGGGTTCAGTTCAGTTCAGTTCAATTCTATTTTATTCTATCATGGATATTCATTGTGTTACTGAATTGATCTATATGTAGTGTGATTCTTCATCTCACGTAAGAGATTTGGGTTAATGATTTACAAGAAAGTCCCAACCACAGGCAAGTGTCATTTGAAAATAGGCGAAAGTTCATCTTATATGGATAGGTAAGGTATATTAGGTAAGGTATATAACTAGGTACCTCGAACGCCATAATCAAGTTCGTCTCGTGACTCGTCTATCATCTCTGATATACTAAGCACTCCGAACAACCTTGAAGCTAGTTGCGAACGACTGCTCAAAGTCGCCGACAATGTCGTCGATATGCTCGGTGCCGACAGAGATACGGATACCGTCTTCGGTAACACCAGAGTCGAGACGTTCTTGATCGGTCAATTGCTCGTGAGTCGTGCTCCAAGGGTGGATCGCGAGGGTCTTGGAGTCTCCGACACTGTAAGCCGGTTAGTGGTCTATTCCCGTGACGGAATGATGAGGGGGTAAGTTACTTTGCTAGGTTGGAGATCAGCTTGAAATTGTCGACTACTTGGCTACCGACGGCTGCGCCACCCTTGACGCCAAAGGATAAGACGCCACCAAAGCCACGCTTGAGGTAGCGCTTAGCGATTTCGTGGCTTGGATGCTCTTCCAGACCGAGGTAGGAGACCCAGCTAACGTTCTCGTTCTTCTTCAGCCAGGTGGCGAGCGCGAGGGCGTTAGTGGCGTGGCGCTCAGCGCGGAGGCTTAATGTCTCCAGACCTAGGATAAGCTGTTGAGCGGCGAAGGGGTTAAGGGCGGAGCCGAGATCACGGAGGACTTCAACGCGGACGCGGATGGCAAAGGCGATGGAACCGAAAGTCTCCCAGAAGTTTAGGCCGTGATAGCCTTCGGATGGTTGAGTGAACTGGGGGAACCGCGCGGCGTTCTTGCCCCAGTCGAATTTACCGCTGTCGATGACGACGCCTCCAATGGTTGTGCCGTGTCCGCCAATCCATTTGGTTGCGCTGTGCACAATGATATCTGCGCCGTGATCAATAGGCCGGACGAAGTAGCCACCAGCACCGAAGGTGTTGTCAACCTAGAGCTTTCAGTGAGCCAGCGGTCTTTTTTGAAACTGAGTGGTAAAGCTCACCACGACAGGGACACCCTTCTCATGGGCGACATTTGCGATGGCCTCGAAATCGGGCACGTTGTAACGCGGGTTCCCGATACTCTCAACGTAGACAGCCTTGGTGTGGTCGTCAATGGCAGCAGCAATATCGTCCGGCTTGTCTCCCTGCACAAACTTTGTAGTGATTCCGAACCGCGGGAGAAGGACCTTGAATTGATTGTATGTACCACCGTACAAGTTGCTAGTAGATACGATGTTGTCTCCAGCATGCGCCAGGGCAGAGATTGCCATGAATTGAGCAGCCTGGCCAGAAGACGCAGCAACCGCAGCAACACCACCCTCAAGAGCAGCGATGCGCTTTTCGAAGACATCGACCGTGGGCTAGGTATGAGTTATATTGTCAGTTCTCAATTGGGCTAGAAACAGAGTCAGGGTTGCTTACGTTCATGATTCGGCTGTAAATGTTGCCGAATTCCTTGAGGCCAAACAGCCTGGCGCCATGTGCGGAGTCATTGAAGGTGTAGGACTATAGACATCAGTAACCTCGCGAGGAATTAAAGGGATGATTGGCCTACCGTGGTCGCATAGATTGGAACAGCACGAGAGTTGGTCGTAGGATCAGGCTCTTGGCTTAAAGTCGTCAGTATAAGTTATTACTAGGACAAAGAGAGTATGCTTACCCCGCATGGAGCTGCAGGGTCTCGAAACGTTGTTGTGCAGGGTTGGACATGGTGCTTTATTGACCAACAGGTACGTATCACAATGATAACAGGATGCGATGAGACGAGGTTTTGTTGGAATCTCCCTCGAGAATATTGTTCACTTGAGAAGAAAGGCAATGGAGGGGTAATGCTCATATAATGCGGGGGGGAAGCGAAGCTCTCTTCGATGGCCGCAATTGCGTGATCAACACTCAGCCAAATTGACTCGGGCGAGAAAAAGAAAAGAAAAATGTGTTGTAATTATATGAATAATATCTGGATTTATATAGTACAACAGAAGGTGGGCAGAGGTACTCTGGAGTACCTTCTGGCATGGTTACTACGGAGTATATACTATAGTAGTACCTATTGATTAGGGCTCCAGTCTGGTATCCATAAGCACTCATACAGCTGAGTACTCTATATATCAATACTAGAGGCAGTGGACCTTCACAGAGCCTCGATTCAGGGTCTAGACACTATTGAATAGACCACACCAAACTTCAAAGCAGCAAATAATTACTGCAAGAGCTAGGGTCAAATTTAAGTTCTTCCAAGGTTAGATAAAAGAAGCGAGCATGAGTACGGACGAGACTGGCTGGATTCTAGGAGCCTACTCTGTAGAGGCTAGTAGGGCTTAGTAGAAGCTGTTATTAATAGCAAGGCTGAAGGGCTGAATGAATCAAAGAGGATCGATCCCTCATGGCAGCTCCTATGAATCCTCGGTAAAGATTTGTAGTCTCTCACTTCCTCTTATACTCCGTCCCTGTATAGTCTTACTACTCTTAGCAGCATGTACAAACTACTCCTACAGAGTGAGAGAGAGGACTCACTACTTGGTAGTCTACAAGTAGCTAAGATCGACAGTGATCCCGAGGCCAGCTTCAACGTTTTCAAGTCTTCCAATAAAATAATGGCGTCACTCGTCAAGTTTGATCTCGTGTTTAGGTAGCCACATTTTTTTAGTCCCTTCTATGATTTGAGAATATCTGCCTGATGACGCTTATGATTTCCTTCTGCCAGGTTGTAAGGCTCAGCTTCTGTTCACTGGGCAGTGTCCACGCTCTGCCTATATTTGAAGCAGCCTCCACCTGAACAGTTCAGAACTTTTCTCCCTACTATCTCGCTGCTTATACTCTGTACAGACAGCACATACATTCACAAACTAATATTCAGACCAAGGTTAGTTTTTTGCTCCTTTCATGTACCATCCCGCACCCCAGCCAAGCACGGCTTTTCTTTATTGCACCGCAGTCCTTTGAACGCGCCTTTGTCAACATCTAAAACGCCCAAGAAGCGCCGTCCTGCTCCACTTCCAGTCCCTTCATAGTCACCTTGCCGAGATCGCACCTGCTAACCCAGATATCTGCAGTCAAAGTTGTTGCTTATACTACTCCTACTACCTTCGCAACCCTTCCATCGAGCCTCAAGACTAAAACACAATGCCTAAATTTGATTTCCCTTTGTTCTACATCCTTCGCGGTGTGCAAGCCGTTTTCGCTATCGTCGTTTTAGGTCTAACTGGGCATGGTCTGTACACCTTTGATATTGACCAATATGCAAGCATATACTAACTTTCAGCAGCCGTCAATGAATGGGATGGTTGGCAGTCGGACAGTGTCAACTTCATGCTGTTCAACGGTGTCTGGACATTCTTCATCGTGGTCCCATATTTCATATTAGCACCAATCTTCGTCCCCGTGCTTGCGCATCGTTACGCCCTCCCAGCTGTGGATGGAGTCACCATGATCTTCTGGTTTGCTGGTTTCATTGCTCTAGCTGTCGACCTTGGTGATACCAGCGGCTGCTCGCACAACAGCGTCTGCCAAGGGTTACAGGCTGCCGCGGCGTTTGGTGCTTTTAACTGGTAGGTCAATCGCGGAATAGAAAGAGGTTCCAGAGGGACAACCGCTAACATCGGACATTTAGGGCTCTCTTCGTGGCCACAACCGTGCTCAACACAATGACTGCTATCCGCAGGGATCCCGGGCCCGGCCCTCAACCTCCTACTGCCTCTATGCCTTAAGCCAAGGCAACGAGATTAAATCTCAACATTAATCAGGACTTATGACATCATCCGATCGGCATCGGGTGATTTTTCCATGTGGCTATTATTGATTCTTTAATAATGCCTAGTCGCGATTTTGCATGTCAATACTCGATAGCTCTTGATCTTCTGGATACCCACCTTTGTTTTATACAGACTTAATACCCCTCCCTGTGCAGCATGATATTGAAATGGAATATCCACCTAATCTGATGAATATATGTTTCTTCTGGCTTTGCGCGCGCTTTTATATAGGCCCTTATACACTTGTATTAGGGTGCTCTCTAGTTCATATCAATTTTTCGCAAACCATGACTCAAAGCGACGGTTAACATTATTACTCCGATACCGCGAATGCGAGCTAGCCCGAAGAATCTACTCTGCACCTTAAAGCTTGGCTTCCATCTTGGTGGTCAGTATCTACTAGCGCTAAGCTTGGATAGACCTTCTGTCTTATGGGTAAAAATCTCTGGCAAGTTGCAACCTGAACCTACTGCAAGCTCACCAACAAGAATCCTGATACCCCGCATTTTACAGTCTATTATAGGAATCAATCTCTCTACAGAGTAATACGCGATGGGATTCGATACTTGGACAATGGTCTTGTACTCGCAATGGTTCGTCTTCCCGTGCAATCCTTGGTATATCTAGTGAGAAATAAAAATAGGCTAGGCTAGTAGTATATAACTGGAACCAATTAAGTATACTTAGTTTACTTACCTACTATGAAAGTGCTAGGTTTGCTATACCTCTGAGAACAGTGCGAGATTGATATGGCTAGTACATTTGATGCCCCGGAGATACTCCGTTAGGTATATCTGGTCTATGGTCTACTAGGACTAGGTACCGGTTCCCGAGTGGCGACTCCGAGCCTTGAGAGAATTTTTGTTGGCCCACTTCGGGTTCTGATGGTACTTCATTATTGATGGGCGGAGAGATGTTCAAACTTCACCTCGAAGCTCTAATCATCATGATTGAACCTGCAAGGACATAGCATACTCCGGAGTAGAATTACATGGACTAGATACGGATTCCTCCCACAGATTAAGATATGTGCATTGTGCCCTAAGTTGGAGGTACGGAGTAAGTTACTATGTGGAGAGTAGTAGTGCTAGTCAGCGTTGCATCGCCGTTGTCTGGAAACTCTTGAATTTTTTTTTACATAAATCTTCCAACAATTCTATCAATCCCATTGCTGTCATTTGTCATTTGTCATTATCTCTTGACTCACTCCATAAGAGGGAGATAGAGGCCGTGGACGCACCTTAAAAGCGCAGTCCTGGGGGTTCTGGTGGAGTTTCTTCTGCCATTTCCCTTCTTCGCCTGCTGGGTCAATCTCTTTCCTCTCTCATATATCCTACTTTGAGCTTTCAACTTCTCACACACCTCCGACGCTTCTGCCATTGGAGTGTATAGGGCCAGTCATGGCCTTCGAGCACCACCTCGGCGCTGATTCAGCTGTGGGGGGAAATAAGGAGAAAATGGCAGATGATGTTCAAGTCACCGCTGCGCAATCGCATCCGTCTCACGGCCTGGATGAAATCGATTTTGAGAAGCATGGGGCCGACCGCGATTCAAACCCCTTGCCGGACCTCAAACGGAAATTGAAGAGCCGACACCTGCAAATGATTGCCATCGGTATGGCCTGTCCCTTCAACGCGTTGGCGGAGTGTTGAGATGCAAAATTCGAAGCAGTGTGCTAACGTACGTTCAGGAGGCACGATTGGTACAGGTCTCTTCATCAGTAGCGGTTCCGCTATCTCAACCGCAGGCCCCGTTGGTGCTCTTATTGCCTATATCTTCATCGGAACAATTGTCTACTCAGTCATGACGGCTCTGGGAGAGATTGCCACCTACATGCCTATTCCCGGAGCGTTTACCTCCTATGCTACTCGACTGGTTGACCCAAGTTTGGGGTTTGCTATGGGCTGGATCTACTGGTTCTCCTGGGCAATCACCTTTGCTCTCGAACTTACAGCAACCGGGTTGATCATACAATTCTGGGACAAGGACCTCAATATCGCCATCTTCATCGCCGTCTTCTGGGTTGTGATCACGATTTTTAACTTTCTTCCCGTAAGCTTCTTTGGCGAACTGGAATTCTGGTTCTCCAGCATCAAGGTTCTCACTGTGATCGGGTTCATGATTTTTGGAATTTGCATCAACGCTGGAGTGGGAAGGGAGGGATACATCGGATTCGACTATTGGGTTAACCCGGGCGCATTCGTTCCATATGAAGGTGTCTCGCCGGATTCGACAGCCAAGTTCGTTGGCTTCTGGGCGGTCCTCATTCAAGCTGGATTCGCATATCAGGGAACGGAACTTGTTGGTATCGCTGCGGGTGAAACCGAGAATCCTCGAAAGACCGTGCCCTCAGCAATCCGCAAGACCTTCTTCCGTATCCTGTTCTTCTTCGTGTTGACGATCTTCTTCATTGGGATCCTGGTACCCTCTAACGATGAACAGCTTCTCAACTCATCTGGAAACGATGCCAATTCATCGCCCTTTGTCATCGCAGCTAACCGTGCAGGCGTCTCGATTCTGCCGGATATCATCAATGCAGTCCTTTTGACCGTGGTCCTTTCCGCCGCCAACTCCAACGTGTACAGCGCTAGTCGTATCCTAATCGGCCTCTCCCAAGAGGGATTCGCTCCGCGATTCTTCAAGAAAACGACGAAGAACGGTGTACCCTACTACAGCGTCGCATTCTCCTCTGCCTTTGGACTACTCGGGTTTTTGAACGTCTCCAACTCTGGCAGCACTGTGTTTAACTGGTTCTTGAACATATCCAGTGTGGCCGGCTTGATTTCCTGGGCATCTATCGTAGCATGCCATTTAGGTTTTATGCGTGCTTTGAAAGCCCGCAACATTTCTCGCGACCTTCTTCCGTATAAGGCGCTGTGGCAGCCATGGTACTCCTGGTACGGGCTGTTCTTCAACATTCTGATCATCTTGACCCAGGGGTTCACTGCTTGGATCCCGACATTTAGCGTGACCGACTTCTTCGTTGCATATATTAGCGTGATTCTCTTCGTGGTGCTCTACTTGGGCCACAAGATCATCTATCGACCCGCATTCGTTCGGCCGATCGAGGCAGATATCGATACTGGCCGCCTAGCCTTGGAGAACGAGTACTGGGAGACGACTACTTCGGAGCAGAAGTGGTACAAGCGAGCTTATCAAGCGGTTTTCACCTAGATCGGCTTGTATTTCCATGCCCTCCCCGTACTGTTTATAGTCACTCATGAAAGAAGATTCAGCAGAATCTTCTGATGTAATTAGCGGTTCCTACCATCTTCTGTTTGTACATTATGCATTTACATATTTGCTGTTGGCATTGCATGGTGTTGGGTGAATAGACTGGATTTTGACAAGAGATGCTACTACAATGATACAGTTCGCACGTAGGTAAACACTGAGCTAGGATTGGTTCGACAGGGACTTGGGAGGTTTACCCCGATACATATCTAATATCTATGGGGTAATTTGTACGTGGTGCGGTCCAAGAATTTGAAACCGGAGAAAATTCACATGTTTCAACGGTCAAAGGAGCTTGGGAGCGTAATCTGCGGCTAATTGATCCTTGGCCTGCACCACTAGTGTCTATGGTCGACTCCCTTGTACTCCGTTTACAGACAGCAGGAGCATGTGAGCGAGGAATCACAAGACAGATAAGCAGTATTTACTCCGTATATTTTCTTCGCTACCAAGGTGCAGATATCGAGGATCAACGGCCTCGGTTATCCTTCTTCTTGTTCCGAATAAGCGAAGGGGCGTCTTCAAGAAAATCCATCTGGGGACGACTGGAAAGATACCGAGGCTCACTTTGACCACTCACATTCCCTCCTCAACTTTCGGTGCCGACTAGGTTGGTAAGACGCCCGTTTATTGGAGTGAGTTTCAGAGCTTCATAGTTTAATCTCTCTCCCCTCTGCGTCTTCCTTGAACCTTCCTCTTCTTTCCCTCCCCTCCCATTTTACCAGCTACCGATCGACTCAGTCCTAGCACAGTCAATCGTTGCACTCGACTTCGCTACCCCTCTGGATCGGTTCCTTTACGGCATACCGGGTGATTAGGTCGGCTCCTCAATTCCACATCTCAAGTTTGTCCCATACTCTTCCCTGACTTTCCGCAGTCATGTTCTTCTCCCAGGAGCCAGTGCACTTCACCCGTGCAGCCGAGCTCAACCAGGAGCCACCAAAAGGCGCTCCTTACTCCGTCCCCATCCCGGCCACCAAGAAAGATGGACGGAGCCCGATCTACCGTGCTTGGAACACACAGGAGGAGCTGGTTAGGACATTAGATCCAGATGTATACACACCTTGCCTCATTCCGAAGGTTACGATTAACATGTTTAGGTCACCACTGCTCATGAAATGTTCGAATCGACCGCGAACCGACTACCCAAATCACATTGTCTTGGATGGCGTCCGTACAACCTAGTGACAAAAAACTACGGCGAATATCAATGGATTGACTACGCCACGGTCCAGAAACGGCGTGCGAATTTCGGTTCTGGTTTGGTGGAGCTACATAACAAGCACAACTGCGCTCGTCCCGGGCAGTACGGTGTCGGTCTCTGGTGTCAAAACCGTCCGGAATGGCAAATCACAGGTACACTTTTTCCATATATGGGGGTAATTGAACGAGGCTAAGTTCTAGATCTGGCATGCATGTCCCAAAGCTTGTACTCGGTCTCGATCTACGATGTCCTTGCCCCCGATGCAACCGAATATATCATCAACCATGCCGAGTTGAGCTGTGTCGTGGCTTCCTTGCCCCATGTCCCCACATTGATCAAACTGAAGGCTGCGTTACCGAAACTAAAGTTTATCGTGTGCTTGGATTCTCTCGATGCCGGCGAAGAAACCGGTCACTCAAAGCGCGCCCTCCTAGAAAACATGGCTGCCGGTCACGACCTTGCGATCTACAGCATGGACCAAGTCGAGGCCCTCGGTGCTGCCGCGAACCGTTCCTACAATCCTCCGAAAACTTCTGATATCGTCACTATCAACTATACCTCTGGCACCACCGGTACGCCCAAGGGCGTGGTCCTGACCCATGAGAACGCGGTGGCAGCGAGCTCTTCTGCCCTGGTGACCCTTCCCCTGGGTCGGAGCGATACTTTTGCGTCATATCTTCCTCTGGCCCATATCTTTGAGCGTCTCTCAGAGCATGCAGCGTTTTGGGCTGGTGCTCGCATCGGCTATTTCCATGGAAACATTCTCGAACTGGTTGATGACCTGAAACTGCTTAAGCCCACTGGGTTTATCTCGGTTCCACGTCTTTACACCCGTTTCGGAAGTGCAATCCGCGCTGCGACTGTCGAAGCGCCTGGGTTCCGAGGGGCTCTGTCTAGGCATATAGTTTCGGCCAAGACTGCAAACATGAATAACCCAGATCCTAGCAAGGCTACCGTGAAGCACGTTCTGTATGACCGAATCTGGGCCAAGAAGGTTGCTTCCGCAATCGGTCTGGAACGTGTCAAGACCATGGTCTCGGGGTCCGCGCCGTTAGATCCTTCCGTACACAACTTTCTGCGCGTCGCCATTGGCGCTGATTTCTCTCAGGGCTACGGTTTGACCGAGTCCTATGCTATGGGATGTGTGCAGTCTTCCAAGGATTTGTCATCTGGAAACTGTGGACGTCTTGCTATCTCCATGGAGGCGTGTCTGCTGTCTCTCCCTGACATGGAATACTCGGTCGACGACAAGCCTTTCCCTCGTGGTGAACTGCTCCTACGTGGCCCGAACATTTTTAGAGAGTACCTGAAGAACCCTGAGGAGACAGCCAAGGCCATCACCGAAGACGGATGGTTCCAGACGGGTGACGTCGCCAAAATCGATGAGAAGGGACGCATCATCATCATCGACCGCCGCAAGAATGTCCTCAAGTTGGCGCAAGGAGAGTACATCTCACCCGAGCGACTAGAAGGTGTCATCTTGTCGGAGCTGGGATACCTTGCGCAGGGCTATGTCCACGGGGACAGTCTACAGACATTCCTGGTCGGTATCTTTGGTGTACAACCTGATTTGTTTGCTCCGTTTGCTAGCAAGGTGCTTGGTCGGACGATCGAGCCCACCGATGTCGAGGGTATCAAGGCCATTCTGCACGACAACAAGCTTAGACAAGCGGTTCTCAGGGATCTTGAGCGCGTCGCGAAGAAGCACAAGTTTGCAGGATACGAGAGGGTGAAGAACTGCGCTCTCATGTTTGAACCGTTTACAGTAGATAACGATCTCCTGACACCAACGTAAGTCTTCATCTCTTGATGATCTTCATTACTAACTTTGCTTAGTCTCAAACTCAAGCGTCCTCCTGTTGTGAAGAAGTATCGCCAGCTTCTAGGCCAGCTTTACGAGGATGCTAACGCCGAACAATCCGCTCCTAGAGCTAAGCTGTAGTTTACCCAAAGTCAAGCAATGGTTTCACATAAATTTCTACCTGTACATAGCGAGTTTCTACCTGACGATGGACGTCTTTCTTTGTATGAGTCTAGCATTCGATGTACGATACATTCACTTGTTGAATATATTACTTTATTGAGTTCAGGAGTAAAATCCTTTGTAGTATTAAGGAAACGTGACCGCCAGCTAGCTTGGCACCAGCTCTCCAGATTCCAACTTCTCAACTCCGAACTTCAATCCCATCACCCAAACTCCAACCCGAACGTTGCAATCCCTCAAAATGAACCTCCTCAACCTCTCTTCTCTCCTCCCTGTCCTGCTCCTCTTCACCCAATCAACCCTCTCGTCAAAACTAACCCTCACAATCCCCTCCTCATCCATTCTCCCAAACCCTCACGCCCTCCCCGCCGACACCCACGCAACACTCACCTCCACCTCCCTCGCAACACCCCTAAAAGCCCCCCTAACAAGCTCCGCAACATTCATCTTCTCCGGCCTTGCCGCGCACGAATTCAAATTGCCCCGGAACGATGACGTCTCGGGCTCGTATCTGCTTGATATCCGCTCTTCAGAGTTTGTTTTTGCGCCGTTGAGGGTTGATGTTGATAGCTCGGGGAGGGTTTTGGGCGTTTGGGAGACTTTTAGGGGGAACGAGTGGGGGAATCGCGGGGTGCAGAAGTTTGCTTCTTCTGATGAGCAGCACAAGAAGCAGGGTGATGGTGAGGTCAAGGTTGATGTGAGGGTAGTTGGCAGGAAGGGTTTTTATGAGGTTCGGCAGACTTGTATGTTTCCTCCCTTATTTCTCCTCCCCCCCCAAACCACCTCTCTCTCTCTCTCTCTCTCTCTCTGGTTTAAGCAGATGTGCTCTGCTCTGCTCTGCTGGGTTGATTGATGCATTCGGTGATATCTTGAAATGCGATATGCTAACAATACGACACCTGAGAAAAACAGTCTCCCCTCTATCCCTTTTCAAAAACCCCATGATCCTGCTCGCGATCGTAGCGCTGGGATTCACGTTCGGAATGCCGAAGCTTATGGAAAATAGTACGTGCCGCTTCTCCTCTTATTTCACTCACCTTCTCCAACCTCATTCATGATTTATATGTGTACTAAAATATCGGCTGTATAGTGGACCCCGAAATGCGCGCCGAATTCGATAAACAGTCCCGCGCGTCGCCGATCTCTGGTGCGCAGACTGCGATGGCTGGAGGAGGGCCGGCGAATTTCGATCTTGCCGGGTGGATGGCTGGTGCGGCGCCGAGGGGTCAGGAAACTCAGGCTCAGGCTCAGGCTGTTTCTGGGCCTGGTGCGGGCGCAGCTTCTGGGAGGGAGAATCGGGGCGGTGCGCGGAGGAGGTGAGCAGTTAGATGAAAGTATATTTGGGGGAGTGGTGGTGATTTGTTTGGATGGTTATTTGTGAAGTATACGATAGGATATATTAGGAATACATCATTACATTTGCATGTAATTGTTTACTTCCTGGTGTAGACATGGTGGTACTGCGCAGTGACATTATATAGATATTTAAGACACACAAAACAAACAGAATAGGCAGATCCTCCCAATACTTATACCTCATAATACAACTATCATCATAACTCAGTCAACTATAAAGAAGACAACTAAAAGTCACCCCCAAAATCATCACCTCCCCCACCATAGTCATCTCCCCCACCATAATCCCCATGGTCATGATCATCATCAATCGCATCCGCCAACAACGCCCCTCCAATCAACCCACCACCAACACCAAGTGCCGCCGCACCTGCCATTCCCATCCCCCCCCCTCCCTGCCTCCTCTGCGGCTGCATCCCATACCCCTGCTGAGGATTCCCTCCATATCCATACCCAGGCTGCGGCCCATAACCAGGTCCAGGCCCATACCCCTGCTGTGGATAATAACCACCCGGACCTCCATACCCAGCCCCTTGAGGGGGATACCCGTATCCAACATGAGGTTGAGGATGATGCGGTCGAGGAGGTGCATAGACAGGACGAGTAGCGTACCCAGAAGAAGAAGGGGACGAAGCCGAAGCCTTGCTCATGAGTTTACTAAAGAACCCCTTCTTCTTCTCTTTCCCCTTGTCTCTATCTCCTGTCCCCGTTGAAGAAGACGGGGTGGGCGATTGTGGCGTGTGCGCGTTGTTATTACTGCTGCTATAGTAATTCGCTGCAGCGCCGCCCTGGCCGGATTTTGCATTCTCCTCCGCTTGTAAGCGCGCTGCTAGTTCTGCGTCGCTTTCTATTGCTTTCGTGTCGGTTCCAGCTCCGGCTGCGGCTCCGAATCCGGCACCACTTAGTCCGGATGTTCCGGGGTCAGCGCTATACGGGTTATTTGACGATAATAGATTGGATTTCTTCGAGTCGTCTGCGCCCGCCACGGCAGAGGGGTTACCGGGGCCGGATTCCTCGTAGGAGGGTAGTGGTGGCAGGGCTGCTTGGTCAGTGATGAAACTGTGTTGTTGCGGTTGTTGTTCGGAGGGTGGGATCGGGGCTGGAGCTGCGGAGGGGGCTGGTGGTGTTGCTACTGGTGTGGACTGTGGTGGTTCCCATTGAGATCTGCCGGTGGCTAGGTGGATGAAGAACCTGGGATAGCATATTCGGTTAGGTTTTGAGGTGAAGACAGAAAGAAGGGTGAGGGGGGTACCATTGTTTATACGTGTTGTCGAACTGGGTGGTCCATCCCGGAGGGATAGGAGGGGGAGGGGGACCAGGTGGCGGGGCGAAAGACATGAACGGTATATTAGTGATGTCGTTTGTTGTGGTCCAATATCAAATAAAGCGATTTTAGACAGGAATCAAAAATGCTCTGATAAAAGCAAAGAGTCTCTGAAACAAGAGAGGTAGATATGATATGGATCTGTTGAGATGCGGGGATTGCCATGCAGCGCGGGCTCGTCTTAAATAGCTCTTTGGTCATGATTGCAGCATGGCGTATGCTGTGATTTGATTGGTGGGTCGGAAATTTGGTCTGTTAGATTCGGCTTGGAGATGACTTGTGTGGCTGAGTGTCTAAGCCACAGGAAACCATGATTCAATACAATTTGACTGGTTGTTGATATAAATTTAAGCTGTCTAGCTTTCTAGATGATTCTAGGATATTGTCTTTGTGGCCCGGAGCTAACTGGCATATCTCATAGGACATGCATAATAGGATAAATGTACTTGCTAAGGAACACCATGTTTATTATTGTATTAGTTGCTCAAACCATCTCAAGGGGTTGAAATCAAGTAGCAGATTAGACCTGCAATCATTATCATTAGAAACCATGCTATATACAACAATGCAGGTGAGTTATTTATCCACAATTGTGCCAGTAATTCGATCACATCAAACCAGCTCACAGCATAGCCTCATCTGCTGGTCAATCCTTGGGCCAATTTGGCTTTATCAGGCTGTTATCAGGCCACCAAAAATCGTCATCCAGATCATCTTCTGTGGCCCCAGAGCTTTCCGTCAGTGTTACAGAACCTTCATCGTCTGAATCAAGGGTGAGGTCTATAACCTCAACCTCAACATTGTTGACAATCACCCTAGACTCTTTTAGTTCTGACGCCCGTTGTTTGCGTTTAGTTAGAACCTCATATCCAGGACCATTATCAAGTGGTTCGGTTTTGATAGATGGACGCCCTTGATATCGCCTCTTATTCTCGCCACGCTTCTGATTTCGAAATTTAGCAAGAGAGATTCGTGCCTGTACTTCTCTCTGTTGCGTAATACTCAACCCATTTCGATACTTCGGAGATATACCATCTAACTGGCGTAACTCATAATACTCATCAAGTCGAGTAGCTGCTATTCGCTCTGAAGGGGTCCCCTCCGGGCGTGCATAACGCGCAAACGGACCCTTATATTTAGCGCCCTTCCCCGGGCCAAATACAGGATGTCGTACTATCTGCCCTGACAATATCAGTTCCTTTGCTGCCTTGACTCCAGGAGCAAATTCGGATTTATTGTTGCACGGGCTTTCCTTGAATTTGAATTCAAGTTCCTCAGGATTCTCTGGAGAGAATGGGCTGTTAGATAATAGGTGCACCCCTCCCGAGACATCCCCAATCAGCAAATTGGTCCGGTCAGGCGACAAGGCACCGCTCATGATCCCTTCCTGGAAAGTAGCAACGTCCTCAACCAGCACATCCTCATGGGCCCGAAGGATATTCCACCTTTTCAACACACCATCCGAAGCACCTGTAAAGAACTGATCATACGAGCTGCCCCACGACTGCATATTTACGCCAGTATCGGCCTGATCTCTCTCAAGGTTCTCATCCAGTTGATTGAGCGGTTTACCATGTTCGAGCTGGTGGAGGATTTGGCCATGATTCCGCCGATCCCAAACGTAGGTGATGCCGTCTGTACAACCAGCGGAGATATAGTTTGCACTTAAGGGGCAGAATACCACTTCATTGATGTCTATGGCCGGGCACTCGAACCCCATCACACGATGGTTGCGTTCAGGCTCATACAGGTTCACAACAGACCGCTCGCGAGAGCCCCGGGAAGCTTGCTGACCAGCAGTGCAAGCGATAGCAAACATGGATAGAACCGGGTGCCACTTGACGTCAAAGACATTCTGTGAGTATGGTGAAAATGTTTTAGGTATGATTGAATCCTCCCGGACACGGTAGGCCGCAAGAAGTCCATGCTGAGCGACGCAATCTTCTTTCTCTGACATGCCCGCGAGCAGGTAATCTTTGGTCACCTGGTTAGTGCCCCATGCAAGCGACGTTGGAACCAACCCAATATCTTTCCTTGATCGTGCCCAAGGTAGCTCGAGTTTGGTGTATTGAGCCTCATTTGTGTTCCAGAAGCCAATTGTGTCTGACCCAGTAGCCAATAGATTTTTGGCAAAATTCGAACGTGCCATCACAACAACCTTTGAGTCATGTTTCAAGGTCTTGTAACATGAAGCTTTCCCTCTTGATGTATCCCAGAGCTTAACTGTGTGGTCATAGCTAGCAGTGTAGAGGGCGTCATCAAACCACTGTAAAGCAGTAACGCTCATGAAGAGGCGAGGATCGCCCACATCGCTGGCAGGGCCTCTACCCAGAGGACGTTGAACCCAGTGATCCGGCAGCTCATGCAGTTCATTACTGACGAGATCTCCAAACACGAGGTTGTTTTTCCTATTGTACGCCATCATGTGCTCGTCGCACTGTGCAGTAGCGCCTGCTGCAAATCTAGTCCCGCCAGGCGACCATGCCAACGCAATAACATCATTGGAAGCTCCTTTCCAAGTTTTGGAAAGTGTGAAATTGGAGGCCAATTTTGAATGTGACTTCTGGTCCGGGCGATATCCTAATTCCCGCCGTCGTAATAGGCTGCTTAGTGATGTATTACACCCTCTGGTGGTCTGGTTGGCAGGCAGTGGCGGGGAAGGCGCGGAGGTTGCATGGGAGACCACGTTACGCTGACGATGCGGCAAGTCCCCGGTTGATGCTTTTGGGGGCTTTCGTGCTTCCCCTTCACTTTCACTATCAAAGATGCGAATTTTCTCGTAATAATTGGTAGGTTCAGCTCTTGACCGGCGAGAACGCCGTATCACTGCAGGTATTAGTACGCCACTACTAGTAGACGATGAGGGAGATTCGGTGGTTCGCCTCCTTGGGGGACTTGGTCGCTTCCCCCTAGAAGGGGGCAAAACAACAGTCTGTTTATTGCTAGCCTGTGCTTTAAAAGACGTGTTTGTTGGCTGAATTGTGGTTCGCGGGCTAGTATGCGGGCGTAACTGAACATTGCCCCTGGGTATCTTTATCCGCGGCCTCGGTGAAGATATACGGGTCGTCGAATCTGCGGATACCTTCTGCATATTCCGGGGGGGGTTTTGCGGAGGCGTTGGTTGCGACTCGTTTGAAGAACATCTCATGAATTGTGAAAGCAGATCCTCAGATTCTTTGAGCATTGAGGGATCCTCAGATCCCAGGAGTGAAGGGGCTGTTGAAAATCGTGATGTTGGATCTTTTTCCATGTCAGCAAAAGTCAAGTTGCCACCTGAAGGTAGAGTATCAGTTAACCAATCCAGAGTAAAAATATTTGAATATTGAGTACTCACCTAGATCTCAGTAGTGTTCAAATACCAGGTCCTCAGATCAAAACATGCATTTTCGCCAGGTAATTAGTTGTGTAATTGAGAGTAGTGGGTGTTTCTGATGCATGGGAGGAGTGGAATAAGAAAGAATCAAGAGAACAAATAGAACACAATTTCTAGTTCCTGAAGTGAAGCTGAATATTTGGTGAGAGAATGGCCGTTCACTCAAAATATAGGTTCAACATTACAATCTCAGCTCCCAGAGATCATATACCAAAGTCGTCAAGGTTCCTTGAGAGGAGAGGAAGAGAGGAGTCGCAGCTCGGGGGAGGTTGAAGTCAATGGTCATACATCAGTGCGTCTGATTGAAGATATTAAATCTATTATGGTTATTGTTAGATTGTTAGACTGGAAGAAAAGGAAGACCAGGAGTGTGGCTTACAGAGAGGAGATATCAGCAGAATATGATATCTATCAGGTGTCTCTGATAAGTTACCCCAAAGCGCAATGAGGAAGGTCAAGTTCCAGCTAAACCACCTCAAGGTAACAACTGTTCAGTGAAGAACAAGCTTCTGCGACGCGTGAACGCGCCCCTCCAGCCACTATTACCACATATGGCAAGCGGTGAATTATTTATGCTGACAAAGCCTTTTTTTATTTTTAAGATAGCACCTTGTCTCTTGAAAATGTTAAAAAGTGAATTTTAGAGTTTATAGATCTCTATCTTATAAATTTTGACTGGTTGGCTTGTCCTAGTAGGTTAATTTGATATCATTTACAAGTTTGGTCATTCCCTTGTTGAGACATCCAAGATATTATTTCCTAGCACCCAGACTATCAAACCAATTAAACATTAGTATTGCTAATGCAGAGGGGAAGGTGGTTCAGCTACTTCAGGCGAGCTGTAGTGAGGTCGAGGGCTCCGGTAGGATACCAGATAGGATAGGTAGGCGGTGGAGGGAACTGAGGTCCGAATGAGAAAGAGAAACAGATGGATGCTTGATTGATGTATCTAGGAGGCCGGCGGATCCTACATATAGGTAGGCCGCGGAGGTAAGTGGTGGTGACAGGTCACCCCACTACACTAAGTATCTATATCTAGCTGGAAACCCGCGAAAATAGTCAGATTCCAAATATTACCAGTTGCCAAAAATGAGAAGAAACTGATACATAGACCAATGTTTGCATAGTTGACAGCCCACACGAGGGTCAGAAAACAGTGCCGTCCTTGACAGTGACAGAATTTCTTTTGCAGATATGAGCTGTTGACTGAATGGTTCAGCTTATACAACAGTTTCTTCCATTCACGAAGCCTTTGGGAGTGAGGAAACGATCGAATACAGGCCTGAGCCCCAGAAGAGCTCGCCTCGCTTGTCAGGGACTTGACGGCCCCTTCAAGGTAATCTCTCTCACTGACACCTTCAACCAACTCGCTTTGGGCCACTTCAGATCCCCCTCCGTATCACGATCAACACGTGCATGTATAGGATAGAGGGGCTCTGGCTCGAATCGAACTGTATAGCGGAGGTAAAAATCGAGGTGCCGACATTCTCGCGTCTTAACTTTGCCTTCGACGCCAAGCCAAAGACGGTCTTCTTTCAGACAGAAAATAGATGTTAGACATCAAGGTAATAACGGGAGAGGAGAATACTTACATATCCCCTGAAGTTATGGCATCATCTATCACGGAGTGGGAATCCCAAATAAGTTGACTTAATTCAAACCGCCTCGGAGGACTATTGATGCTCAATGCCGATGGTATATTGGCCGTGAACTGTGACCAAGCGGCAGGAGAGCTTTATATTCGCGTGGACAGTTCCAAATTAGCATCCTGCGGGAACCGAAGCATCGGCCACATGCTTCATTGTATCCACCTTTGGCGATGCACTGCGGATTTCGCTTCTTGCAAAGCCTTTTATGAGCCTCTCAGTGCTGTGGGGGGCGGGTATAAAGCCTGGAGAAATATAGTAGCATCACGGCCTGAGCCACCTTGGAAATTCGTTCAGGTGAATACTATCTTGATGGAGGACGGGCACGTTAAGCTGAGAGTTTATGAGGCTAGCAATGAGGGGATTATTCAGCCATTTGCAGATAGATTAGTCTGAGGATCAGGGTAGAGAGATTTAGTGTGATTGAACTGATGTTTTATCTCTTGGTGAGGCAGACATGAAGGTGTAATGCTAGTTGTGAAGGCCATGGCCTCATGCTTAACCTATCCGAACATAGGAACACTACCATGCAGCCTTGATTCTATCACAAGACAGAGTAGAAAACTAGTATTTTAAGCACTATCTTACCAAGGCTTATTCCTTGTGTCGGACCCAGGGTTTGCTCGTGAGAGGCCCATGACCCTAGGATTACAGACAGAGATTGTAGGTAGAGTGAATAAGTCAGTAAACCTGCAGCTTGAGAAATATGGAGTATGGACCCAGTTTAAGCACTCCGCAGTGGGGTTAGATTGCTTTCTCATTTGACCCCGTTCTAATTGTACACCAGAAATTTCCTACTTGGAGACATGGCTCCTTCTCCGAATAGACACCATCAACTCATATAGGACGTCCTTGAACGCAAACAAGCATGCTGCGGTGATCGCGCTCTGTGTGACCTTGGGTCCAATCCCTGTATTGTCATATAAGCATATCGCCTTCCAGCTATATCAGCGGACTTGCCTTTGTATAAACCCGTGTAACCTTCTTCCCTGATGATTCTCTTCAAGCTTCCATTCAAGCTTTCCTTAGGTCCCTCCTTACTAGCAACATGCATCCGGCTCTTCACTGTGATATATGGGTATGTAATTGAGGTGGCCAAGATCTTGCCAAGAGCACCGAGGTAAAAAGCGTCTTTCGGTGTCATACGCCGGCGCCGCTCCACCATATTTTTCAGTTGCTCGAAAATGGTATATTGCAGAATAGGATTAATCACTAGGACGAGGGCAGGCAAGACGCCGGCAAAAAGGGCAGTCGGGCCTTCTTTCTGGAGTAGCTCCATGAGTGTGCCGAAAGTAGATGCCCGCTGCTTCTTGGGAGCGCCAGGGAGTGATTGCTCGTCGGATTCCGACCTGCGCGCGGTCATTCTGGTATTGATAACCCAGATGGGGTTGGTGAGCAGGACCGTTGCACTCCCTGCAATTGCACCGGCAATCATGGATTCGGCTGTCGATAATTTCTTCGAGCGACCCGCCTTTTCGGAAGCACGTTCAAAGGCCGAACGAGTCCATTCATACCAGTAGTAATACACAAAGTTTGTGACACTGATACCGAACAATGCTGACTCGAGACCCGAATAAAGCCCCATGATTCCTTCCCGCTGCACGATACGGCGAATAGCATCAAGAGTCGAGGACTGGGCACGCTTGGATTCAACTTGCGCTCGGGTTGAAAGCGTGATAAGAGGGTATCTACAAAAGTCAAAGTGAGAATGTGTTCGAGAACAGGGGGTATACTTCATAAACGCACGTCAGAAACATGGAGAGTATGCCACCACCAGCGCCTGCCAAAGCATGCGCTATGTTGTCGCTCTGTTGGGCTGCAGCCACATTTTTTGGGTCTTCAACCTTCGATAGAGACATTGCGAAAGCTGGGGTATATCTTTTAGAACTCTGGTATGAAGGAGGGGTGCCGTGCGAAAAGAAAGTCAACAGGAAGAAGGAATGGAAGAGGGAATGGAGGAAAGGAAGAAATTGAGAGGAGGCGCGAAAAGGAATGATATACGAATTACAATCGGAAAGAAATGCAGGGGTAGTCTGAATAATAACTTAATAGACCGCAGATGTTTGGATCGGCTTCGATTTGGGGAATGATGATCTATTCCATGACGTTTGCCGAATCCTATGCCTCGGCTGATCTAGCGCCATATCCGATGTGATCGGAAACTACATACTTCGTTTGATAGAGGTATCGGGAGCTGTTTCTCAGGGCTACTGAGTAGGTTTATAGCAGGCGTGTATTCAACTACTTTGAGTTGATTCATAGGGTCTTTTGTGACACTTTTGGCCACTCCGCGGACCGCTGAATGAAGATTCGAGGATCCATGGACATTCAGCCATGATTGATTCCAACTCGGTAGCCTCTGACCAAAGCTGAACTTTTATTCCATGATAATAGATGTACAACAACGTCATCATAGTAAAGTTTGATAATTAAAGCCTGCACTCCTGAGGTAGATACTCCTTTCATGCCTAGGTAGTAGTACTAGTAGTAGTAGAAACCTTGCATGTGATCCAGGAAGTCATGCAGAAAGATCACAAGTCATATGATCATATCATGATTAGCAAGTTTTATCTTCATTCATGAGACAACAAAGGAAGTCAAGAAGCTCATCAACTAACAACAGTCAAGAGAGCAAACAAGGACCAAGTAGCATTACCACTGCTCAGTAGAGCAAACATTCAATTCTGAGTTTAATATGAGGCGCTGGCTGTAATTTAACTTATAACCTCTAATTTACCACAGCAGCAAGTTGACAAGTCATTCATGCGTTCCCCATTAATTGAGCCTGACAACACACGCAAGGAATCCAACCTAAGAAACATTGAAGAAAATAGATGTAAAGATGCCGTGGTAGACTCGCACAAACAGAAACCAAGCAGAAGGCGAATGGAAATGGAAATTCGGGTGAGAAGCAAGCAGGGAAATACTTCTTGAAGTGATCCTGTATAAAAGACAAAGAGTAGTAGGGCGGCTAAAGCATGGCGGAGAATAGAAATGCCCCCCATAGTCGTCCCCTGCTAATTAAAACCGATCAACACTATTCATACGTACCATACTAGAGGATGGACAAAGTCGCCAATCATCGCAGATTAGATCGAAATCCCGTGGATGATTCTTTGTACCCTGCGCCAAAAGGGATGTTTAGCGAAACTGATTTTGGGTCATGATTCGTCTAACAGCAGCCGCCAGCGGATCCAGATTGGACACCCTGTCCCTGACCAACTTGCACAGTCGGTTTGTTGTTCACGGTCGCGGTTCCCATGCGCTCTTTGATTTGTCTGGCCATCGTCAAGAAAGCTTGCTCGACGTTAGACGCGTTCTTAGCAGAAGTTTCCAAGAATGGGATTCCGAGGCTATCAGCAAATTCCTAAAGCGTGAACACAAAGGAGTTAGGCGGGTTTCTTGTATAGAACTGGAAAAAAAAAAAAAATACTTCTTGACGTATTGGGGGTGGGATATGAACACATACCTTTGCAACAGTGTACTCCACTACCTTCTTGTCCTCCATATCGCTCTTGTTTCCGACAAGTAGCTTGTTGACACCTTCGGTCGCATAACGGTCGATTTCCTGAAGCCACTGCTTCACGTTGTTGAAAGAATCCATATCAGTAACATCATATACGACGCAGATACCATGAGCACCACGGTAGTAGGACGATGTGATGGTTCGGAAACGCTCTTGGCCTGCAGTGTCCCACTATAAACTTTGTCAGCTACATCTGGAAAACAGAAAGAATGCCTTTGGATTCATACAATTTGAAGCTTCACAGTCTTGCCATCGAGCTCGATGGTGCGGATTTTCTATCATAGAACCGTCAGTAAACTAGGACCCAGTCGAGCTTCCCGGAATGGTCGTCCGGAAATCATTCGAGACTTTTTATACGATCGACAGCAGGGGTACGTACGAAATCCACGCCGATGGTGGAGATATAGCTTTCCGTATAGGTGTCATCCGCGAACCGAAGGAGCAAACAGGACTTTCCAACACCGGAGTCTCCGATGAGGAGGAGCTTGAAGAGGTAATCGTATCTACTCAAGTGGTTAGAACACTGGCGTTGATATAGAAACGGAAGTATTCGATCATCGCCCGCTAGGCGTAGTGTATCGAGCGTGATGGGTCGTAGGTACTCTAGGAGGTTCGAAGTATCAGCAAGTTGAGCGAAGGTAGCGAAAAGTGCACAGACGGAGCCAAATAGGGGAGAAGAAGGCAGGATATCACTGCAATAAAGCAACAGCGGGAGTCCAAGCGAACGGTCCTCAAAATGCAGGCAGACACTCAGATAACTTACCACTCAGGGTTCATCTTGGATGGTATCTGACGGGATACTCTTCTGGAGGGAAGGAGAGGTGGCTAAGCCGGAGAGAGTATCCTTTTCGGCGACAGAAAGGCGAGAATCAAGCGATGTAGATGTTGCTTAGAAGTGTCAGCCAGGATGGACTTCGGCGGTGTTGCTGAGTGCAGGAGAGCAAACGAGCCCAGCGTGCAGGGAGCCTGTGACCGTTTCACGTTCCGCCCCGGCGAGTCAGTCTATGTCCAATTAGGATTAGTGTTTTTTACCTAAAATAGCCCAGACCTCATTTCTAGACAGCTTCACCACAGTCCAGTATACAATAACTCCCAGTTGAAAGAGCTTGTGCTGATTGGATTCAACCTTCAGTTCATCGTTCTCGAGAAATTGGGCTCAAGGAGACAAGTCCAGTATATACTATATATTGTAGAGGGATTCTGTGTACGACGTACGTAGTCTACTACTATGTATGGTATGGGCTTGGAGGTGATTATCATAGATGAAATAAAATCCATTGTGTATTCCATGTTCTGCTGTGATGGAATTTACGTTATATACCCATTGTCTGAGGCTCCCCAGCTTGGGGGGGATCTTCTGAATGACATCCATGGGAGGGAATTCCTCATCAATCAACCATCAAGCATAACCGTGTGCCTGAAGCCACTCTAGGACCTGTTTCTCGTCCCTCTCCTTGTAATTGGCGTTGGTCCGGATGGTATCCGCCACAATAACCAGGGCACGATCATACGTGCTTGTATCCTTGTTCTGAAAGAAGGAAGCAATATCAGCTTCAATGCCATGATCCGCAAACTTCGAGAGCCCCATCCGCACAAAGCGTTCGAATACAACATTGTTTGCGGAAAGGCGTGTTTCCACGGAAGACCAGTTCTTCTTCATATATTCCCAAAGCAGGTCGCGAACTTTGGAGTTAGCAGCCAAGGAAACTGCACCATTGTGGACGTCCTGAATCGCAACCTTGTCGGAGAATACGAAGTCCAGGTAATCGTTGACCAGCTGAGCATCCTTTGTACGCCCAAGCGCGGACAGGCAAATTTCCTTTCCATCAACGGAATCGGTCTTTAGATATTCATCCTTCACAGAGTCATACTCTGTGCGAGTACCTTCGGACACTGCAATGCTGAAGACTGTAGAACGTAGGTTGGTGTGAACAGCGCCCTTGTCTTCCGCGGTAGCCCAAAGGCCAAAGCGGTGCTTAGCCTCGGCGACGATGCTGAGTATTACAGTTAGTCAACGGTCAAAAACAAGGGGGGATAACGAGTGAAAATCACACCTTTCATTGCCTGCGAGGCCTGACATTGCAATTAGAAGCTTCCGAAGCTGAACAGTGAGGTATTCCTCATTGGGTTTGAACTCCCAGCCAATCTTGTTCGCAGCGGGAGATGACAATCCATAGGCAAACTTCTTCAACCCCTCAGCCACAGCTTCATTCTTCGAAAATACGGATCGTAGATTGCCGACAGAAGACGAAATCTGGGACCAAACCCTATAGGGACCGTTAGTAAAAGTCTAACAAGCGAAAACGGAGAAAAACCGAGGAAACCGACAAATAATTATGTTCGTCCTTGAAGCCTTCTAAGAGTGACAGTAAAGCGGCGGTACTGCCTTCTCCAGATACAGCAAGGGCAGCGGCATCACCAATCAAGCCAATCTTATCCTCAGTACTCAATGTGTCAAGAGCTTGGCCGAGCTTTTCCAGCCTAGCGGCAGAATAGTTGGTTCGGTAGAATCCCGAAAGATCCTTGTTGATCTTGTAGACCGAATCGTGTCCAATTCCTTGAATAGTGTCCGTCTTCGAAACGAGAGCACGGGGCTCCTGGGCTGCCAATTCTGTGCCTGATTTAATACCAAGAGGAATCCACCATGTGGTTTCATCTTCTTCGGGTTTAGCATCTCCAGTTGAAAGAAATCGGTTTTGGCGAATGTTGATTTGACCGGCTTCTTCCGCGACAGTAACGACAGGGAACCCAATCTTGCGAATCCAGGGGTCCTGCGAATGTTATTAGAAAGTACTCCATAACACTGAGAATCTACCATCGCTCACCATGAAGCTGTTGACGTCCTTGTTAGACGCTTGGCTGAGCGCAGACCAAAGATCGTTGGTTGTAGCATTGCCTGCATAGTTTTGATTAATAGCTGCCAAGAGAAGCACATGTTTGAAAATTGAGCATACCGTATGCGTGGGCCTTTAGGTACTGAGCTACTCCTCGAAGGAAAGTTTCTCGGCCAAGATGGGTACTTAGCATGCGGATTACGGAGCTTCCCTTGAGGTAGCTGATGTGATCAAAGATCTGATCAACCTCAAGGGCATTTTTCACAGGTACCTGGATGGGGTGAGACGCGCGCAACGAGTCGAGCTGGAACGCTTGTTGGACACCTTCAGCCTATGTAGCAGTCAATATCGCTATCGAGAAACATTGATTTACCTCGAGAATTGCGTACCACAAACTGGGACCAGATATTCCACTCTATTCAAAGCGTTAGGCGAACTCGCTTAGAACCTGGCAAAGAAGAAGGGCTTACCTGGATAGAAATGGTCAACGGCAAGCCATCCAACCCATGTAGCAAAACCTTCATTCAACCAAAGCTCATCCCACCAGTCCATTGTTACGAGATTACCGAACCACTGGTGAGCAAGTTCTGACGTATGCTGGGTTAGTCAAGATACAACGCGACGGAGCTCCCTGGTACGTATACTAACCATGTGCGACGACGTAAGCAATCCGATTCTTGTATCGGGTATCTGATTTGCCTTCGTCGAACAAAACGGCAGTTGTGCGGTATGTGACAAGACCCCAATTCTCCATGGCTCCCATGGCCTAAATGAACCAAGCGTAAGTTTTTTTAGAGTTAATCCACGGTGTACAATAAATAAAACACTTACAAACTCATGCACGGCTAGAAGGTCCGCTTTTGGCAACGGATACTCAATCTCGAAAACCTCCGAGAAGTAATCCACAGTCCGGTGGGCACACTCAAGGGCGAACCGAGCTTGTTCTTTAAGGCCCTTTGTAGTATAAACACGAACAGGGATGCTCTTCCCTTGGTATTTACGTTCGGTCATGGCCTCAACGTAGTCGAAGTCGCCAACCGCCCAAGCCAGAAGCTAATGGAACAAATGTCAGTGTGAGTTCAGGGTCCAAGGTGATGAGTACGAACATAGGTGCTCATCACGGGAGTCGTGTCGAAGGAAACAGTCTTGAGCTCAGGCTTACTGCCGCTCTTTTCTGATTTAACTGGCATGTTGCTGATGGCCGTTTGACCCTTAGGCACTTCAATCTCGAAGTCAAACGTAGCTTTCAGATTCGGCTCGTCGAAACAAGGGAAGGCCCTGCGGGCATCGCAGGACTCAAACTGAGTGCTCAACATGTAGTGAAAGTCTGCCTCCTTAGGAGTATCAGAAGTCGGCTCGACAGCAGGCTTGTACTTGGAGCGGTAGAAACCAGACATAGCATTATTCATTGTGCCGGTAAATGAGATGGATACCACAATGTCCGATTGAGGGAGTTCCTCGGGAAACTTGAGGGTTACACGCTCTGACTTTTTGTCGTAAGTAATATCAGACGTTTTCGCCAATTCCGTTCCTGAAGCAGCAGCACAATGTTGATCAGCAAGGTTCGATGGTCAAAAAAATCAAAAAAAAAAAAGCCATGACAAGATAAGATTATCGAATACCATCATTGCCCAGGATCACCGCGAGCTGCACTTCAATCTCTTTCACATTGACGACTACTTCTTTGGTGGGACCGTTGACCTTTGAGCTGATTTTGACGATACCCTTGTAGCCCCATGAGCCACTAAGCTGCAGGTCAAAGAGTGAGATACCATAATGGGTAGGCTTGACCCTATGAGCTTGATTAAAATCCCCTCGTTGCGTAAATTGCTCTCATCCGGGGGAGCTTCGACTTACACGCTGGCAAGGATCTCTCTGTCCTTCGATGCCATGGCACGAATTTCAGAGGAGCAGTGTCTTCTAAAGGTGATTGGAATGAGGGGCGTGGGTGAACAAGCTGAAAGTGTGCGTGATTGAAGATGGGAGCAAGAGAGGGGGGTTGGATTAGAGGAGTGAGAGGAGAGAGATGAGGGGGAGTGGGAGAGAGATGATGTCAATCGGAGGGGTCGATGAACTCTAGGTCCAAAGAATCCAGCGCATCTGGCAGGTGAGATGCTGCGTCTCCCCCACATTAGCACATCAGCGATTTCGCCGGAGAGCTCTTTAAGGAGAAGTGACTTGACCTGCTCAAACAGATGACTATCGTTTCTGGTAATTGTTTCTTCTACTAATCTAGAACCATTTGGAACAAAGTCAGAAGTCTTCGGTACGGAGCTCGGGTGGAGGAGCTTGGACCTTTCCTGGCGCCGATCCTAGCCTCTCAAACCTTTTCGGACAATTCTCACGCGGCGAAGTTCAAGATCCCGTCACCCACACTCTCCAGATACGATGGCCGATTCTGATGAAGAGTATATTGGAGGTATCTCTGAGGATGAAGGCGACAACAATATTGCACGAGGATTGCGAGGCGCGGCCGGCTCGGCTTCGAAACGACGGAAACAGAAAGGCGGAGCTGAATTCGAGCTCTCGCGAACTTGGGAGACCTTGGTTGAAGGCGCAGATGGCACGATAAGCTCTACAGTAGAGGGGCTGTTAGAAGCTAGCAAGAGGAAGAGGTGGGTTTCCTTGAAGGATATCCCCCTTTCGAAATCTATCGCAGGAGCTTCACGAAACAGTGCTGATTTATATGTCCCGAATAAGGCTCTTACGAGACACGACACCACTACAGCGCGGTATCATACGTCATGTCGTTTTAATCCTAGATTTATCGCAGGCGATGACGGAAAAAGACTTACGGCCTACACGGTATCTTCTTACATTGCGATATGCGCAAGAGTTTGTGAGAGAGTTTTTTGAGCAGAATCCCATTTCTCAGATTGGAGTTCTTGGTTTGAGAGATGGCCTTGCACTCCGGATCAGCGACATGAGCGGAAATCCTACGGAACATATTAGTGCAATACAGGAGATGAGGAGTCAGGATCCAAAGGGTCTTCCGAGTCTGCAGAACGGACTAGAGATGGCTCGAGGTGCTCTCTTGTAGGTTTTACCTGTATCAGAAACGTGCCGTGATTTGTGCTGTATACTGACTACGGTGCCTTCACAGCCATGCCCCCAGCCATGGGACCCGAGAAATCCTAGTCATCTTTGGTTCACTACTTTCCTCGGACCCCGGTGATATCCACCAAACAATCACTACACTTATCGATGATAAGATTCGCGTTGGAATCGTGGGCCTTGCTGCACAAGTAGCAATCTGCCGGGAGCTATGTACGAAGACAAACGGTGGTGACGACACCACCTACGGCGTGGCCCTTAATGAGCAGCATTTCCGAGAATTGATGATGGACGTAACAACCCCTCCAGCCACATACTCCCAGAAACAATCCACAAGCTCCCTCCTGATGATGGGTTTCCCATCTCGTACCATTGAACTCTTTCCTTCTCTTTGCGCCTGCCATTCTAATCCCACCTCCGGGGGATATCTATGCTCACGATGCAACAGCAAAGTTTGTGGCCTCCCCGCCGAGTGCCCTTCGTGCGGTCTTACTTTGATTCTATCAACGCATCTTGCTCGGTCGTATCATCATCTATTCCCCCTGATGAACTGGGTGGAGATTCCCTGGCAACGTGCCTCCCGCAGCACAGCTTGTTTCGCCTGCGGCATATCTTTCCCCGCGGTTCCTCCAAGGGAGCAATGGCATGTCACTGAGAACCTCACCAAGGGAATGAGCGTAAGCAGTCGCTACGAATGCACCGTGTGCAAGAACCACTTCTGTATTGACTGCGATCTCTTTGCTCATGAGGTGGTGCATAACTGTCCTGGCTGTCAGAGCAGGATTGCCATCCATTCCCAGGACGATGTTTCTAAAGGTCAAGATGGTCTAGAACAAATGGATACCTCAGGATAATAACTATGATATCTTGCACATCAGGTGATGAGACAATGCATAAGCAGAGAGATTGAGCGGTACCAAACCTAATTCTGAAACAAGAAACTTCCAGTATTTATAATGCCGCCATCCGTCAGCCATACACCCGACTAGAAGGATCTTGATCTTAATGAAGCTGAATCCAACCCAAAAACCAAACATAGGCCAGATTCACCAAGACCAGGTATGTATAGTCCTACTGACTACGCGCGTAAACTATAACCCAACTACTGGACCCATACATCACAAGTCAATTAGGAACCTCGGCTAAATAGTTAAGCTCCTCCGCAACTTCAATCCAATCTACAAGCTGTCCAACAATCAGATAAGCAAACAAGCAAACCTCGCTATATATCACAATAAACATCCCAGCAAGTCAAAAGCAAAGAAACCAAGAAATCGTCTATCCTCGCCAATGAACACCACAACAGAACCAACATCAGGGGAATTATCTTCACCGCCTCCCCACAAAACCACCACCACGATCCCGCAAACAACATCAACATCATTAGAACACCCACAACCAGAGAGAGAAATATTCGAACAACTAAGGACGTACCAATTTTCATCGGATCGCGAGTTCGCTCAGGGCCTTGCGATCATCTTCGGTCACCCTGAAACCCCCGCCTCGGAAGAGGAGATCAGCCGCAATGATGACCTGGTTCTGCAGGCGAAGTGTTATTACTTTACTAGGTATGCTTAAGTATAACGAAAAATTTACTGCTGCGAAAACGAATTTTCGTGCTATGCTAACACCGGTTTCGTCTGTTACTAGAAAGGAGAAGCCCGCGTCGCCTGTGAATGTTGCAGCTTATAAAGCTTGGTTAGAAGCAAGACCCATATCGGATGGTCCAGCGGCTCAGACGCCCATGACTGAACTGCGAGAGCCCAAACCATCGGCAAAATTCTTGCCGCTCTTGCCTGGAGATACAGTGCAGCAATCAAACTCTACATCCCAGGAGCCAGCCTATCCCACCTCATTCGCCCATATAGTCGAGCTAATCACGACTGGCCAGTCAATTCCAGGCATCCAACAGATACCAGATACTCTATTGACAGGCCAGGGTGCTTCAAGCGCAAAGCCAAAGAGACGGAAACCCTGGGAAAAGGAAGAACCTGCGGAGGCTTCATAGATTTCGAATCGTTGGATGAGGACAGCCAAGACGACGATACCATAGGCTAGGCCGCTAGTCTGCACACGCCCCGCCTTATACCTACCTCAAGCTCTGTCGCTACGTACATAGATCTCAGCCCAGTCCTGGTTTTTGAAGGGATCCAACCCCAGCGCAAGGCACCCCTTTCGAACCATATTAGTGTTGGCACCAGCGAAAACAAAACATGCTAAATTGAAGAGGAAGTAGGTATAATAGATTGTTCACTAGGAATAGGCAATAATCATGCAAGGAGCTTTATCTCTTCAGAAAAAGCTGCGCAAACAATCCGCTCCTGTCGTCTTTTCTTACATCCATCACTGTACACCGATAATATGCAGACCATCACCATACAAGAATAACAAATCCCACATCGACTCTCTTGGAATGCGAAGGTGAAAACAGGTAAAACCCGTGTGCTGTCAAAGATAAAACAGTAAAAAGCCCGAGAGGTCAAGGATTTATGAGAATATGAGATGAGCGCGAGTCGTAGGATGTCAAGCACTCTCGGCCAAGCCCAGAAATGTGACTCGCCCGGGCATTCATACACACAAATCACATCTAGAGAGAAATCAGATCGAATCTATGTTTTTGTCGTTCGTACCGGTATCTGTGCTTTCGAGAAGTTTCAAGTATGTTGCGGAGCCCGGTTATCATTCTCCTAACGAAACGGAGGATAACTGGGATTCCACTGACTTCCACGGCCAAAGCGCCCCCCATGTTGATTTGGCGCTTGGAATCGGTCTTCGTTGAAATTGCTGAATCGGCCGATTTGCACGCTTGTTCCGGGTCCTGGGCGGGTGGTGTGCGACAGGTTGCAACAAAGCATTGCAACACGCGAACCAAACTTAGACCCACGCAGGGAGACCATGTGCTTCCTGTAATGGCCGTTGTTAGAGCGTAGCGATTGATGCCTTTGCAGAGAGGCCTTACCGGATATGGGTCGCAACAAGCTCACGCTGATGAGGCGCAGCATTCATCAAAATCCACTGAATGAGATAATTGCCGTACTGATCTCCTGCAACTGCTGTAATTCAGAACCATGTTCGTAAGCGGGGAATGGAGATACACTAACTGTCAATCAAGGGCATTCTTGGCCGATCCGTTCGACCAGTACACACTCGAGAAAAATAGCGGTCCAAGAATTCCGAGCCCCCGATCTTCAAGCATTTTTCCACGATCTTAGATGCAAACTGATCCATGCTGTAGTCCACCGACAAAAGAAGGATATGCTCGATGGCACGGCTTTTATCATGCGGGGCACCATGCTCGCAGATGTGTTGAATACACCAGTTTCCGAACTGGCCATGAGCAAGCACATCAATCTTTGCTAGAACCTCTTCAATAGCCGGACGCTAAAGCTGGCCGTTAGTACCTGTGGCCAAAAGGATGGCCACGGGAACGTGGAGTCACCGGTACCTTTTCATCCTCAACGCAGTTCTCAAAGATGTTCTGAACCACTAAGCTTCCAGTCTCTCCCAGCGCAACTTCATGCCACATCTCACGCAAGGCTTCGTTGACTTTCGCCATAATCTGCGGAGGCTCACCACTCCATCTTAATTCAAAAAGCTTTTGCCAGACATGGCATGCATAGCGATGAATCACAGTCTCTGGAATCCGGCGCAGAAGCTCATGTACCATGACCGCCTTGTGTTCTTCAGGGACACAGTCAAAGGCTTTCTGGACTACATGGCAACCAAATGGATCCACGCTGAGGCTCAACGTGTTCCCTTTAATAGCATTTGCAATCGCAACAATCTGCTCAGGGGTTCCGTGTTCGAAGCAACGCTGGACAAGGAAATTCCCAAATCTATTCACCATGAGGGAATACGCTTTTTGTATGATGGCTTCGATGATATCGAACTTCTGCTCCGTTGTGCCGACCTTGAGCTTTTGTTGCAGGAAAATGGAGGCTTGTTGATCATTATTGCAAACAATCTTGTCCACAATATACTTCCAATCACAAGAGACATTCTTGTCGAGAAGCCGCCGGTAATTGAGTGGTTCAAGGGGCGAAATGTACGTTTGAATGGAGCTTCCACCAACCTAATTAGGTCAGCCAAGGAACAAAAGAGGCTGATTCAGATATCACTTACAGATGAAGTTGCCCAGGGGGCCGAGTTTCCGGTGGGTGATGAAAACTCGGTCGCTGTGGGTGAGAGCGGGGGTGCAACTACCCGTTGGTGATATGGGGGCAGCGGGTACAGTCCAACTTGTTGATAAGTGCTGTTTGGTTTACTCGGGGGTGATCGGGAGCCCTGGCTGTCGGCCGAACTAGGGGCAAATGTGCCCCAAGGAGAGTTTATCCCGGGGAAACATGATCCGATGCGATTCGGCAGAGCCGTCGGATGGCGTGGGCCAAAGCCAGAGCCTGGCATATACCTGCCGTGATCCTCCGAAAATGGTGCGTCAAAACTGCAAGGAGCCGTGGGGGGACCTGAGAGCACTCGATGAGGCTGAAAAGAATTGTTCCCTGGGATGGCGGCACTTGTGGTTGGAGGTCCCCAGAATCTGCTCGAATCTTGACCAAATGAAGTACTAGGCAGTGGGAGAATATTATCGCCGTAAGGTTTATCTGAGTTGAGACCCGCGCCATAGGCTTGCTGAGCAGGAGGGCCCCAGAATCCCCTGGCTCTATTGTAGGCACCAGCGGAGAGTGCATCAGATATGTCTGACTGTGAATCTTCCTGCGGGTTCCATCCATCTTGGAGTAAAAGGGGGGTGGGAACTGATGCATTGAAAGCACTCTGCAGGTTGCTGATTGTTTGTTCACTAATATCACGCCCACCGAAGTCAGCCTCTGAAGGAGGTCCAAGAGCTTGGTCCATAGTGTGCTTGATAACACGAGTTTGTGCTAACTCTTGCTCCTGCAGGGCGATTCTGGAATTGGCAGCGTGCAGCTCCTGCTTTAGACGAAGCAGCTCGGAGGCATCGATGTCAAAGGCATCTAGGCTTGCAATGTCTTTTGGGTTGGTAGATTGGTTGGCATCCGTACAGTGCGGGATGCCGGAAGATTTTTCGAACTCCTCGAGGCTTCCCGGGCTGACCATATTATTTGCCAGAAGATTCTTCTGTTTGTCGAGGAGGAACTGTTGTTCAGAGAGCTTTGAGAGGATCTCTTGGTTCACGGCCTGTTTGGTATCCGATACCTGAGGCTTTGGCGAGAGCTTCGCCAAAAGTTTCTCCATCTCAGAATTTCCCGTCAGAGAGACGGCATTCGTTAAATGTTCCAACTTCTGCTTCTAGGATTGTGAGACACTATGCTTCTTGGATTATGAGGGGAGGCAAAAACCTGACCTTGTTAGAGGAGATATCATTCTTCTGGCCAAAGGCCGATTGAAGGTTTCCGAGCTTAGAAGTCGCAAGGGGGTCGGGGGAGCTGCTGCAGGTGTTCGAATGCTTATGGCCCTTGAGGATTTTCGTCAAATAGATCAGATACATAGACATAAAGGCTTTTGTAGGTGCAACGGGGAGCCATCTCAACTCACAGATAATTCGCGTCCAACAGATAGGGTACGGATTTCGACGTTCCCATGATTGGAAGAAGGTATCTCATCAGGATTTCTGCGGCCGGTTTCCGAGGAAGCAGTTGAAAGCAAAGACATCTCGGGTTGATAGCAAAAGAAAAGGCTGCCTTGACTCGCAAACAAGGAAGTTGAAATCAGGCTGTCGAAAAGACAAGCACGCTTCACAAGATCCAAACGCTCTTACATGCAATGGCAACTTGATAGAGGAGATCTTCAAAGATAGCGGAGAAAAGAAGAGGGCAGTGTTTTGTTGTTCTCGGCCAGGGCACGGCACAAGATAGATAGCAGTATCTAGAAAAGAAATCAAAAAGAGAAAGAGAGATACAAAGATTCGATAAGATAGAGCAGCGAAATAGATTCAAGAAGCAAGTACTAGGAGGGCAATTGGGAAGCAACGACAGAAGTAATGAGCACAGGGAAGGACACGGGAGGCAAGAGATGAGAAAGAAAACAAGCAGTTTAGTACTACAGACTGCCTAGGTGGTGGTGGGAATCTGAAAATGGAAGGAGTAGGAATTGAGCTCAATTGATGGCTGACTGATCAGTCACCTGGTCATTCCAAGGCATGGAGGACCTCAGAAAAGCTTCGAGGAATACAAACAGACCAAAAGATCTTAATGGAAAGCCCACCCTTCATTATCTGCTAGATGCCTCCACTCATACTCACGGTGTTGCTGGTTGAACACCGGGTTCAAAAACAGCGTCCTTCCCAGGATAGCGTGGTCTGAAAGCCACGGCGCTCTCTTCGAGGGGTTTCACCGACCGAGTTCTAGGTAAGGCGTAGTTAGATTGAGGCTCTGGGTGTATACTGGGATTTTCTTTGAAGATAAGTACCTACTCTGATATGACACAAGACCAACGCAGCCGAACATGCCATACCTATAGCCCGCAACTTGAGTTTCGATGGGCCGCCCTATGCTAAATACCATTGCTAATATAAGACCCCATTGAGATTTGCCAGAACTTATCGAAATGCCCAGCAGCATACAGGCCTGCGTGGCCCCTCCACCGGCAGCTGTCGCTAAGTATGAAGAATTCAGGCTGGCCAGCTCCGGTAAGTGTGGGCACAAGACGCGCAGCCTGCTCAAGACCATCCATATCAGCACCCCAAACTACCAGCTCAAGACCTTCATTGTCCAGGGGACGAAGAAACACGGCACCCATTCCCGGTTCATGATCAAGAATATACCTGTGGCAATTCTCGTTCGAATCAATATCAATATTCTTTTCAGAGTCGGCTATCGAGCACCCTTTATATAAGATGATATGTTCATCAGTAACGCGAATGGGGTACAACAAGGACGTCGAGTTTGACAATTCGTTTCCTAAAGATAAAGTTATAGCATTCCCAGGAATATCTCCGGGGCCCCTAGCACTGGACACGCTCGAAGGGCCGCATTGACTCGTGATGCGGGCATCAGCAGCAAAATACTGTAAAAGATTGTGGCTGATTTGAAGTGCTGTTTCCTCAATACCAGCCGAGCATATGTTGATTGTGAATGCTCCATCGGTGCGCAGGATAGCATCCATTGAGCCCACCTGACGCCCATACCTTTGAGATAAGGACTGCCAATCGGTCTGCTTCGAGCTCATCCACCTTCCGTCACCATCTCTTACATACCATGTAGATCCACACTGGCGCGGGTCAACTGGTATATGGGCATCGGTTTCATCGAGGACCAAGACAGTGGGTATTTCATTTTGGCATATCTTAGCGGAGAGGTGAAAACGATGAATATTCTGTGTCTTCAAATGCCAGACTCCATGCCGAGTATCTTTTTTGACATGCAATCGACCCATGATATCAGGAGACTGTAATTGATCCACGAATATACCTCCTTTGGATGTCATATCTCCGGAGGACGGGACGTTTATTGTATAAGGTGATGGGATCTCAATTGGCCTTAAGCGCAAGGCATCATCATAGAACTTCAGTAGAGGAGCGGTTGTCATGATACCATCAAACCAGTGACCTTTACTAGGTAATTCGACATACTCGGAAGGCCAGTTGGTTTCTTCGAGTAGTTTGTGCATAAGACGCGAATGGTACGCAGGAACATTCGTATCATCCGAGCCGTGCTGTTGCAGTATGGGAATACCTGCAGTATTCTCGAGCAAAAGTTCGTGTTTGAAACTAAATCGCGATCGATGAAGGATGGACGAGATCAGAGGCTCGGAATCCTGCCACATGTTGTACGACACATAATCTGCGAATTATTAGTCTCCGCAGACTTGAATTCATGGAACAGCTGATAAATAGCATTCACAAGCTTACTTTCAATGGATGAATACCCTGATACAGGCGTAGCGGCAATAACATTATCTGGATGGTGGGTGGTGAGGAACCATACACCTTGGCCTAGTATCATGTGAGTGAGTCATAGCAGCTGATTGTACGGATGCCGGTCTGTACCTCCATTCGAATGTCCTATAGCTATCCAGTCATCTGCCAATATTCCGGGGCCGGTCCAGCTAACGGCGTCCATCCAGTGGGAAATCGCATTTATGGCAGCCCTTATATCAGCAGCGCCCCAAGTGTCTATTGAGGGATTAGCCGATTTGGTGTGTCCACATGAAGAACTGCATAGCCTTAAACGGCAAAGGAGATAAATGCAGTACAGGGACTCACGCCAGTCATCACCGCTCCATGAAGTAACGCCGCTCGGGAACAGAATCCATGCGCAGATGCCATATGCAGCATCCATCATCTCACGTACTTGGACACTATCAGCATCCAGGCCAGCTCCATGGAGACCTATAATAACAGGCAACGACGCATCGGACTGATTAGAGACGCAAGCCGAGGCTGAAGGTGGACGTAGAATGGCATAGGAAACGATGCTCGCCGGATGGAGATAAGTCAACCTCTGAGGTTGGGATAACGATCTATCAACAAATTTCACTCGGAAAGATCGGGTTTCGAGGGTTCTTCCTTGGAAAGTTGTGTAGTGAACGTCAATTGGAAACTCAACTCTAGACGCAACGCCAGCCGCAAACCGAAAAGCCACTGGCCGCGTCTGATACGGTGCAACATGCAGTGGTTCCTTGATCGCTAAAGGAAACTAGTCGATATTGTCACTTCATTTTTTCCAGGCACGCAGAAAGTTATTGACACTAACATCGGGGGAGCTGATAGAATGGATCTCTACCCAGTTTGCCGCATTGTTCTGTACGTCTACCGACGCCCAATCACTCCCAAGCTTCCAAGCTGTAGCTTCAGGCATCAGGAGGCTCCGCTCATCAATAGTTAAGAGCTCATGTCTTATTTCGGTTTCAAATACCACATGGATCGTGGGATCACCTTCCCCACCCAATGCCCGAACATCACGGACCAGTCGTAATTCGATGACATGCTCTCCGGGAGCGAGGCGCAAGATCAGAGGCACTCTGCGATAGCTGTAGAAGTCCCCGCCAAAGTGTCGTCGGCCGTCTACAGAAAACTCCAAGATGCCGTCCATAAAAATGGCGACTGTTTGGTGATATGAACCATTTAGATGCAGATATCCGCGTACCCAAGCCTGGTATTGAAGGGCAGACCATCCATAGACGGATTGGAGGAATCCCCAATTCACATCCGGAAAGCTTACCACAAGCTCAGCCCTGCTCTGGTCAGAGTGAGAATTCGTGACATTGGCCCAAGCCAGGCCCCATCTCACGATTCCATCATTGGCGAGGGGACTATTGAATCCCACCCCCTCATCATAAGATAGATTCTTGAATCCACCCCAATACTCTAAGGGATCCGCTCCCCAGACAGCTTCTAGGACACAGGAGTATGGTTGGTATGCTGGTTCACTGATTGGGTTAAGCCAGACGAAGACTGACCTCTGGTTCCACATCGGAAGGGCCCGAGGACCTGCCACTTCTCTGAGAGGTCAACATCAGGGTTTGTTTTGTCAAGGGGATACTGAGAAGGTGCTGTATGGACTCGTGTAATCAGAGTTCTTATGCCGCAAAATTCACTGTTGATGAAAGCTACTAGGATAAGTAATGTTGGGTATAATAAGCAGCGCATCATTCTCAAGGCTGTCTCGGGCCAGGCGTTCAACTCTTTAATACTAAACTGCTGTGGTATCAGCTTCTTGCCGAGTCTTCAGCTTCAAAAGCGTCAACTGAACATGGACGAGGATGTTCTCTGCAGCACGCCGTCCTCCGTAGGTAGTCGTGGTAGTAGTTTCTACCTAGGAGGTAGATACCGCCGGGTAATCGGAGACGGCTCTAGTGGAATGTCTGGGCCTTGTCCAAGAATGTTTTGTTGGGAGATGTTTTTGATTGGACGAATGTTGATCATAACATGGCCTTTCTTGATAAACCAACAGACATTGATACACCCAACAAATAATGACAATTGAGTCTAGGGACCAGCAGTTCCAGCCGAAGCCTGAGACCCTTTCTCCGTAAGCATGCCCTACTCCGGAGTAGTGATGTGACTGCATGTGTGCTCAATTCTGAACAATGACTCGTCGGTGTTGGGGTGAATCTAGTGATTCGTCATCCCTCACCGCACTAGTCCCAAAAGGAGTTGGTGGATTGCCGGTCCCGTCCGATAATAATAATAACTGCGTCAATTCAACCTACTTAAGTTCACTTCACTTGGAGCAGGATGGTTTCAGATAGATATTACTACCTGAATCTTTCCCGTGAATTTGACCCATGCTGTGTCCTCTATCCAACACCAAACTCGAAAGGGACCGGGCTTGTGGATAGCCGCACGAATTATCCTTCAATCTAGAAACGTGTCGAGTGCTACTCAGGAAGCACTTTTGTCGCATCCCGTCACGAACTCGATAAAGGCCCGAGATCGTTGTTCTAGTCAACGACTTCGAATTTGAATCGCTCTTACTCAGCACAACCGGTCACCATTCTCCTATCCACCCCGTTCCCTTTGGAAGTTCGGCCAAATCTAGTTTGCAGCACCATCCCCCGCGAGAGCGTTGTCGTTTACGGAGTCGGGAAATGACCACAACTACTGTGACCGGCACTGGGCGGCGCGCTTCAATACGGCAACCAGACCTTCAATCTTCAGTCAAGGTGTCCAGCTCTCAATCCATGGCTAGCCCCATCGATAAATTCCCACCGTTCCAGGATGAGCCATTTGATACCAAGGATTCCATGGCACTTTATCCCAATTCCACGGTCAAGTATGCGCCTAGTGATCGCTGGGACTATAAACCAGTCAGAGATCCGAAGCGAAAGCCGAGAAAGAGCATAAGTGAGACCATAAGTGCCATTCGGACACGCAATGGTAGTGTCAGCGCCAATGCACAAGATTTGGCTCAGGCTCTCAAAGCTCCTGTTTCGTACAAACTAATAGTATGACTTTTGTCCTTCTCCGGAGTTTCTTTAATGTCATCCGCTTACTCGTATGCAGGGGCTCTGCCTTGTCTGGTATACGACATCGGCTCTGACGAATACATCCTCGAAATCCATATTGAACGCGCTACCGAAACCAATCACCCTTACAGTCGTCCAGTTTGCCTTCGTGTCTATATGGTGCCTGTTGCTTTCATATCTGTCCACCACGTTCCCCTGGCTGAAAACTAGCATACCGGCTCTGAAAAACAATATCCGCCCGCCGTCGCGCGATGTCATAATGACCGCGTTACCTCTCGCCGTTTTTCAATTAGCAGGGCATATCCTTAGCTCAATGGCTACTTCACAGATCCCTGTCTCGCTTGTCCATACTATAAAGGGACTCTCGCCTTTGTTTACCGTGTTGGCTTACCGCATTTTTTTCGGCATTCGATATGCTAGTGCTACTTATCTATCCCTTGTGCCACTGACCTTCGGTGTTATGCTTGCCTGCTCAACCGGATTCTCCACGGATTTTTTCGGCATCTTATGCGCTCTAGTTGCCGCCCTGGTCTTCGTATCACAGAACATTTTCTCCAAAAAGCTTTTTAATGAAGCGGAACGCGCGGAGTCAGACACGCTGTCTTCTGGTCGTCGGAAGCTCGACAAGTTGAATCTACTTTACTACTGCTCCGGACTAGCCTTCCTACTTACACTTCCAATCTGGTTCGTCAGCGAGGGCTATCCCTTGTTTTCTGACCTAATGCAAGATGGCACCATCTCACTGTCGGGGAAAGCTGGCGCATTGGATCACGGCGCTCTTTTTCTCGAATTCGTATTCAATGGGGTCTCTCACTTCGCCCAGAATATCTTAGCGTTTGTCCTCCTTTCCATGATTTCGCCTGTATCATATTCTGTCGCGTCTCTCATCAAGAGAGTTTTTGTGATTGTTGTTGCTATTGTTTGGTTTGGCAACTCTACCACTTCCATTCAAGGTTTCGGTATCGCCCTCACCTTTCTCGGGCTCTACCTCTACGATCGCAACAGCCATGATGACGTCGCAGACCAAAGAGCGAACGCGGACCACTTCCGCTTCAAGAATACCGTGCTCCCTCTGAATACCCGTACACCAAGCAAAGTTTGGGATTCTAACGGTTATTCTTTTCCTCAAGGAAGGCCTGTCGCTCAACAGCTTTCGGATAATTCGTTCTCCCTCCCGAATAACTCGAAAAAGGATGATAGCATTGGCCATACCCGTCCCCGAGCGAGTAGCAGCACGAAAGCATGGTTACCTCCTGGCACAAAGCAGGAGACAACCTGGCAAGCAAGTGATTCCTGAGTGGTTAACGTTTTCCCCTCAAATCATTACCAATGACGGCCCATTTTGGCTAAATAAAGAAATTCATGACACTGAGACAATGTTGAATCTAGAACAAAACTTGCTTCTACTTGAACCATCATGTGAACAGCATGAGGGAAGGAACATAAGAGGCTTGGTGTAGATACTTGATTTCCAGCTCCACGTTCCGTAGAAGGTTAAACGAAATTTCGGCCACATAGATAATAATGACAGTTTATCGACGTCGGCCTGAAAAAATACAATGTATCTAAGAGGCTCCTACGTGTCCATTACATTGGCGAAATAAGCACTTTATAAAAGGTTCAATTGACAAATATGATAATAGCTAACCCTGAAATCCTCATATCAACTTTCAGGAACGCAGTGATTTGTCGCCGCTGTCGGTAAGGAACTACGCCTTCAGTAGGCATTTCTATCAGAAAACTAATGGAAATAACCCTCAGGAGCTCCAGCTCAGTGCTTATTGCTCTTGGATCATGATGCAGAGGAAGGAGGGACAGAGATTGCCCTACCACCTACAATAAAACATGCCCGTGAATGAGATGGAGAAGGAAAAGAAAAGGGAACAAATCGGAATTTGCTGAGAAAGCAAGAAATAGGCTGTGTTTCGGAAAAAAATATTTGCCGTATGGCCGAGCCAATCCGCAGGCGGCAATTTGATAGTGACGGGGGCTTGCGAGAATCCAAACACCAAAAGTGCTTTGACTGAAAGATCCCAGCTTCTCCTTTAGCTGCAATTCAGCCGCTTCGCACCATCACGCCCTCCATATACCTTTATCTTCTTCTCTCCTTTTGTCCTCTTTCTTCACAGCATGCGGCCGCAGCTATTCCGCGCGGCCGCCCGGTCCGTCCGGGTTCCAAAGGTCAATACTGCTAGGACATTCGCAACGACAATCCGTCGCTCTGCTGAGGTGGAACTCACGATTGGTACGTCATTAGTGTCTATATCAATCTCTCCAGCCAATTGCTGATTATTTATGGTTTAGATGGCAAGAAGATATCGGTAGAAGGTGACTATTGACTCTGTTCAACGACCTACAAAGAACGCTACTCACATGGTGCTGCAGCTGGCTCGGCTCTTATTCAAGCATGCGAGAAGGCTGGAGTGACAATTCCTAGGTGCGGACTGATCTTAAATAAATACCTGACCTTTGAACAAAAGATTGCTGAAATTTTGCAACAGATACTGTTATCATGAGTATGCCATGCTCCCCTCCCCCGCCTTTACTTTCTTATTCGGCCTGCTAACTCAATTTATAGGAAATTATTGATTGCCGGAAACTGTATGTTATCATATAGTGACTGATATTGAGAGCGACCTTGCTAATTATCAACATTTATTAGGTCGTATGTGTCTCGTCGAAGTCGAAAGAGCCCCGAAACCTGTGGCATCATGTGCCTGGCCAGTACAGCCCGGCATGGTTGTCAAAACAGATTCTCCGTTGGTGCACAAAGCTAGAGAGGGCGTGATGGAGTTTCTGCTAGCCAACCATCCTCTTGATTGCCCAATTTGTGACCAGGGAGGAGAATGCGATCTCCAAGATCAGTCAATGCGCTACGGTGCCGACCGCGGACGTTTCCACGAACTCGGTGGCAAGCGTGCTGTTGAAGATAAAAACATGGGTCCTCTCGTCAAGACATCTATGAACAGGTGCATCCAGTGCACTCGTTGTGTCCGTTTCATGAACGATGTTGCTGGCGCGCCCGAACTTGGAACCTCTGGCCGAGGAAACGACATGCAGATCGGAACATACTTGGAAAGAAACCTGGATACTGAGCTTTCTGGCAACATCATCGATCTCTGCCCTGTCGGTGCCCTGACCTCGAAACCATATGCCTTCCGCGCCCGTCCTTGGGAACTGAAGCACACCGAATCCATTGATGTGCACGACGCTCTAGGCTCTAACGTCCGGATAGACACCCGTGGGATGGAAGTGATGCGGGTTCTGCCAAGACTCAATGATGATATTAACGAGGAATGGATTAACGACAAATCGCGCTTCGCATGCGATGGCCTGAAGACGCAGAGACTCACCACACCCTTGATTCGACAGGAAGGAAAGTTCGTGCCTGTGACATGGGAGCAAGCCCTGACCGAGATTTCATCCGCTCAACAGAAGCTCCAGCTGAAAGAGAACGAATTCAAGGCCATCTCTGGTCACCTTGTGGATGCCGAAACCATGGTTGCCATGAAAGACCTAGCTAACAAGCTTGGCTCCGATAACCTTGCCTTGGATCAGCCCGGAGGTAGCTCTCCCATTGCCCACGGTGTTGACATTCGGTCAAACTACCTCTTCAACTCTAAGATCTACGGAATTGAGGAAGCAGACGCCATCCTCTTAGTCGCCACGAACCCCCGCTATGAAGCTTCCGTTCTTAACGCTCGCATCCGTAAACAGTACCTTCGCTCTGACCTCGAAATCGGTCTCGTTGGAGAGACATTTGATAGCACCTTCGACTTTGAGCACCTTGGCTCCGACGTCACTTCTCTGAAATCCGCCCTTTCGGGAGAGTTTGGCAAGAAGCTGGCCTCCGCTAAGCGACCCATGATCGTTGTCGGCAGTGCCGCAGCTGAACATGAGAACGCGAAGGCAATCTTCGAGGCAGTCGGTGGCTTTGTTGAAAAGCACGCCAACAACTTCAGCACACCGGAATGGCAGGGCTACAATGTTCTCCAGCGTGCTGCATCCCGTGCCGCCGCCTACGAAGTCGGCTTTACCACGCCATCCCCAGAAGTTGCCCAGACCAAGGCCAAGATGGTTTGGCTGCTTGGCGCCGACGAGGTGAACCAGTCTGAGATCCCTAGTGACGCATTCGTTGTCTACCAAGGCCATCACGGTGACCGCGGTGCTCAAATCGCGGATGTTGTCTTGCCAGGAGCCGCATACACCGAGAAATCGGGTACTTACATCAACACCGAGGGTCGTGTTCAAGTCACCCGTGCGGCGACTTCGATGCCTGGTGCTGCCCGTGATGACTGGAAAATCATCCGTGCCGCCAGCGAGTTCCTCAACAGCCCTCTTCCCTACGATGATATTGAGGCTCTCCGCGATCGTATGGAGGAGATCAGCCCTGTTATGCGCCGTTATGATGTTGTTGAACCCGCTTCCTTAGCCCAATTGAGCAAGGTTCAATTGGTTGATCAGAACAAGGGGGCTCAAGTAACCAACACACCTTTCAAGAAGGTCATTGAAGATTTCTATTTCACAGATTCCATTTCCAGGAGGTAAGACTAAACAACTATCACGTCCCCAGGCATCCATCACTAATTCCATCATAGTTCATCAACCATGGCTCGTTGCTCAGCAGCAAAGGCCTCCGGGAACCCTGATATAAACTACTTGTCTACCGGTGGTGAAATGTCCCCTCAGCACATGTATGGCTAAACCCTTTTTGAGCCCTGATTTCTGTGGCCTCTTTTGGTTTGTTCCTGTTTTTATCTAGGCGTTGTTGCTGTAACACCTAAACATTGCTATTGGTCTCCCTGTTTAATTGTATTATCGTTTCCCATCCGCCTTTTCCTATAGTGCTTCCAGTTGCCCTCTGGTATAGCTCTAAAGACGTTCCGAGGGACCAGTTTGTAAATAGGAATCAAAATTGACCCCGGGTAATAGATTAGCCTTCTAGCACTAGATTTTTTAGAAGTGTTCAGAGTTTGTAAATAAAAGTAATTATATCCCCGTTTCGATATTCATATCCATAGTGATATAAGTATGTGTTCAAAATGGTTGTCGGATTATTATTACAACGTTGCTGAAAAGCTTGTAACATACATGATCCCGTTGTTCTGATAGTATGCTGCTGTGAGGTAGCTACTATAACTCATCATCATCATCATCATCATCAGTCTCTCCTCCTGTCTCATTTGGGTCTTCCTGTGCGGAAGGGGATCGAGTGGAAGCGGATTCTTTCGTCCTTCTTGTAAATGGCAAATCCCTTCTTGGTGGGGGCGATTTCGCTGTAACACGACCAGGCGGTCTTTGTCTTCGTTTGTCATCTTGTTGTGAGTCCTTGACTGCCGGGGCGGATTCTTCGTCGTCAGTGGTATCATCCTCCTCTTCTATGGGTTGGGGCGTTGCTCGTCCTCCACTGTCTGTCTCTTCGTCCGCTCCATCGTCAGCCTGTTGTTTGGACTCGTCGACATCCATCTTTTCAAAACCGTCCTCGCTTTCTGATTCATCACTGATAGCCTTCGCCGAGCGTTTCGAACCCTTTCCCTTGGCGTTTGGTTTTGGGTCATCCGTAGCTGTTGCGGCCTGGATCGTGGAGACTTTGGCATCGTTAGAACTGGTTTCCGCGAGTAGTCAATAAAAGTGCCTTACGCTTGTCCGGATCAACATTCGCAGACGCAAGAAGACGCTGTTGATTCCGGATCTTCAACTTTTTCTCATTTAACAATTGGACGAAATCAGACATGAGCTGCTGTTCATGTTGACTTTTCGAGCCGACAAACTCCTCCAATTGTTTATTGAGCGAATTGATTGTATCTTCGGCTGTGCGAAAACGCTCGAGTAAAGAATTGAAGCGCTGGTCCAAGGAGTCCGCTCTGGCAATGGCAATATTGGACCACTCGAACAGCTCGATAGCTTGCTCATCGTCTTGGTTGAGAGTTAGGGAGCCTAGTTTTTGCTATGATTCGTCAGAGATATTGGTTTGGGAATCAATTGTGTTCGGAGAGCATACTATGATAGTCTGTATCCTCTTCCGCACGGTGATAACCAGCTCCTTATCATCCTCCCCGGATCCACTTATGCTGGCTGATGCTTCAACCCCCCTGAGGAGATCTGACTTGTCCGCCGTGCCTTCCAGTAAACCGAGAACATAGAGGGCGGTGTCCTTCCATTCATCATCGGTGCCTTGGTAATTCTTCGCTTTAAGCTTTTTGAGGTGAGACTGCCGCACTATCCATGACGCTTTAGAACCTTGAGGTTGGGCTAGAATGGGACAAGAATCGCTTACCAGTCGCCGCGTAAGGACAATCCCCCTCAGTCGCAGTTATCTTTAACTCGAGCGCTGCGGAGTCGGAGCGGGAAACATGGAGAAGAACAAAAGAATTGGCTTCATCTAGATCTGATCGGCGAATTCGTATTATTCGGGGGGTGGATATCTCTCTCGTCAAAGGCATGACTGAATTGTTAACATGAATTTCAGGGGATGTGAAATCAAGATGGTAGTTCTTATCCAATCCTAACGATGCTGGTGCCTTGTATTCGAAGACTGCAGCCTTCAGATCAGGTGACAACCTTACAGTTATTTGAGAGGTTATACTGGTTCCATACTAGCCTAGGGAGGAGGTACAGCCTGCAAGTCATATTACTGAGATAATAACACACGTCAGAAAGTGAGGCTGATGCGAGTGAGACATCTCGAACTGACGCATCTCATATTTGAGTGATGCGTTAGAATTATGATGAAATTTACTTAAGAGTCAATGTCCGAGCAACCGGGACCTGATGATGGAGAGCGCTACTATAAAACTAGTGGATGATGAAGCGCCGCAACCTCCGCAACGACCTTTATGAGTCTCCTCACATCACCCATCATCTTTCATATTTGCCTGTCATTTTCCCCTACGATTTTCGCCATAATTCGACATGATACGCATGGTTCCAGAAGGCTGTCTGTGGGTGCTCGCGTAGATATCCATAGGTAGTGTTCGTTCCCCTCTTGAGGAATTCTGCCAGCCCCCCCTGTAGGCTGTCACGAGTCCTTGGGTCCTTGCCGTGTTTCTCAAGTTCTTGCACGTTCTTCATCTCGCCTCCATATTTCATGTCATACCACCCGTCCAGCCTCTCGCGATCCCCATTGATCGGATTCGACGTCGACTCCAGTGCTCTCCCCTTTTCCTCTTCCCACGTACCTCCGACTCTATAACAATATCTGGACAATCATACCACGCCCCTTACACGCGAGCCGAGTCCGACCTTTGATTGAACTAAACAAGTTTCGAGTATCGCAAACCCAGCATATCTTTCTGCACGGCATGACGTTCTATCCTTATCCTAGCCCCCTATCAGCCACAGAGCGTTTGAAGGATACAACCTAGAACTCCGAATCCCAAGTATATAATCCTCTTATGAGCACGTGCTATATCTCACAGCGTCGACCAGCAGACTAATATGGCGCCATCAACCCTTGAAGTTCGACATAACAGCGAAGACGCAATTGAATGTTGGGACGGCGACGACGAACTACAATGCTACGAGGATATCCAGCTGCGTGCTGCATCAAGCGCTACATCCGTTACGAACTCTTCTGTCCGCCGGTCCGGACATCGTGACTCTATCTCCTCTCGTCGTTCTGCTCGCTCGGATATTGAGTCCACCGCGGGCGGAGATGAAGACTGGCAGATTCAGTTGCTAGATGATGATGAACTCGTGAATGAAGAGGCTATATCATCCGTGAAAAACGCTGGGATTCCATTACCCGCGAACGTACCCCGATCAGCCCTTGTTGGAGGCACAATTAAACGCTTAGGGAGGAGGAAGACGAAACGGGAGTTTATCGATGATTGGTCTGACGACCTGGAGCTACCCACCCCAGGCGTGGCCTTGGAGTTGAAGCGAGTTCACGACACGTCTTTTCCCGAGGCCCTACTACAACTTGGCTCTACTTCAGCCAGCCCAGTGAAATCCCCCCCACCTCTCGGCGACGGTGTAACTCAATTAGCAGCCTACACCATTCCGGATAGCTTTCCAGACAACATCGATATCGACGACACACAGGACGTCCCTACAGTTAGAGCAGCTAAACATCTTTCTTCGCAGATACCGAGTATCATTAGCGGCTCGACGCCTAGAAAGGAAACAACCTCGGCCGACGACTTTGAAGATGACTTTGAGTTGCCGACAGATGATTTCCTCCGGCTACGCCATCCATCTGCGAGGAACTCTAGTCCAACCCCTGACGACCTTGATGTCGATTGGTCCGAAGGTAGCATTGGCGTGCGGTTCGGTGGCACTACACGAGACCATCGCTCGAACCCTAGCTCCTCCATCTCGGTTGTCAGCCCAAGCGCTTCAAGTTACTTGACCGGTGAAAGTGACGATGAAGGCCTTGATGGTCTTGTGATTCCAGAAGGGCCGTTAGATCTAAGGGCACGTTTGGCCAAGCCGAGGAACGTGAATCTCCCCGGTGCAATTCATCGCGCGCCGGATAACAAGGACCAAGAACAGTCTCGGACGGACGACTTTTTCTCCGGCCTCGAAATAAACAGCGGCGATGTTTTCAATGCCAGGAAACCTTCAATAAATCCAAATATCAAATGCAAAACAGAGCCCCGCGGAAGCCCAGCGCGGCGTTCTGCAACCACGCTTACCTTTACAAACGCCGCGGCGTCTCCAAAGACTCGCATCCCACGCCTATCAGGCCATGATCGGCCTCACTCCACGCATCTAGAGACCGTTTCCGAGAGCGGCGCTCCCTTATCCAAGTTCCGTACCTCCCCACGTCGACCAGGGCATGTCTCCCACTCTTCCGTGTCCAGTCTTCCTATATCTGGGTCGAGAACAATATCGTCCATTCCATTTGCGCCAGGCCGACATCTAGTGGGAACCCGAATTTCAAAGGACGCTTTAGCGGGTGAGCGTGCTGTTGGAAAGCAATTATTGAAGTCCAAGCGGTCGATGCCTTCAATGAGAAACGCACCGCAGACAACCTCGACCCCCTCTATTAATAGTCCTCCGCGTCAAGGTGGCCCAAACTGGTCTAATACCCGGCTCTGGGCTCCTATTGATCGCGCAGGACTAGACGGGAAGCTATCAGCGCGTAAATCCCAATTGCCATTCTTGCCCGCCGGTGCATCCGACAAACAGTCCCAACACGGCAGCATCAAGAACTACCGATATTCCCGTCGTACAAGCTCCGATGGCACCAGCGATACATTTGGCTCCCAGGGCACCGTTATCCGGCTGCCGCGATCGAGTCGATATGACAGTTCAAGCGAGATTCCCAATGAGACGACCTCAGAAGCGTTGAACACGACCCCTAAACGTACACTTACCCGGCCAACCCGTCGGCGAAATTATGGTGACGGGACTGAATTGGCTTCCTTCGACGACCTGCCTACGTCCACTGTAGCGGAGAGCAAATTCGTAAAGCAGCCCATTGGGCGTGGGGCACCGCGGTCTCTAAGAAACAAACTGAGCCAAAGTCAGTCCGCACCCCCGAAAACGGAAGGTACGGCCCAGGAGCAGATCTCAACGTCGAGCACACCGGTTCAACAACAACCGTCTATTCCTAGATTTGCACGCGATACCAATGCATCAAGAAACGCCAGGGAACAACGCATCGCCTCTATGTCCTCGGTTCCGAAGCTTCGGGAAAACAATCCGCTCACTCCTCTTAGCTCAAACTGGAAAACGCAAAATATCTCACGGGTTCCGTTAACAGGGTCCCTAAGAAACAAAAAGGGCAAATCCGGCTCGGTTTCTGGAATTTCTGGATCTAGACCGCAGCTAATCAAACCTATTGGTGCGGGGGTCCAAGAACCGAAATGTAAGTTCTCAACCCAATGATATGCGAGAATCTCTGTATTAACATTTTACCAAGCCGTGGATGGTATGCACTACAATCCAGTTTCTTTCCGTTGGGAGGGGAACGAGAATCTAGTTCACGGCTTTGATACTACGGTACCTAGGTCGCCGAAATCCTCGCCCGCCCTCATCACCAATGTGGGTGTGATACAAAATGTACAAGTGGTTGGCGGAATGGTTTTTGATCCACAGCGCATGTGCTGGCTCAAACTCGCCCCCTCGCAGCCCGGAACAGATGGAGTTGTTGCAGTCGAGGATGAAGACAACGTCTTTTCCAACCTAGGAAATTTGGAGGAGTCTGGGGCCTTTGCTCGACGGGCTCCAGGAATCCTTGAGGATTTCGGTCCTGCAGCAAGCGGGGACGACCGGAGTGGCGAGGATTCGTCCGATGAGTGGCCCATGACAGAGGAGTTTGATGTTGGCCCGGAATTCATTAGACGCCAGCATACGGAAGAAGAAAAATGGAGACGCAAGGTCGACAAGTGGATGAACCATAAGCATGCTGGCTCCGGAAGCCCGTGGAGGTGGGCTATCCGGGATCTGGTGAGGTTCAACAGCACGCTTCGGGCTCAAGAGCTCAATTAATGCATGAATTGTTTGGCTTGGTTACCTTCACCCCGGGACTCGGGGTGGGACGAAGTAGAACAATAATGATGATACCCATGAATTTACTGGAGCTTCTCCTATTGATTGATGTTCGGACTCTCTAATAATGTGTGGCGGCAAGTTTGATGATCGCTGTGGCCAGGTTCATGTCATTGCAACACATAATATCATGATCTAACCGTATCCCTGTTTTACATATTGTTAATGGATACGCTCATTGTACGAGCTGACGGAAATAGAACAAAGTATAAGGTTCAAACCTGCTTGGAATTGCTTTTTTATCAGGTGAGGTGGCCATTCGGGGGCCAGTTCTCCCACCACGATACCCTTGCTAGTAGGCTATCTATATATAGCTTTGCAGATTGAAGCAAAAGAATTGGCAATGGTGTAATGCTAACGCTTAGTATTACTATCAGTTATATAGTAGGTAGATATAAATGTGAGTTGTTTGATTATGGCTATCTGAGTACTGCTTGGGCTTCTATCGTACTATCTTTTATAAGTATTGGCGCTTGCATGTAACATTTATTCACTGCCAATGGGCAGGGTTGAGACACGCAGCGTAGGCCAAAAGGCCAGACCCATGCGGCGCCGAGGTAGGTGGACTCATCAAGATACGGAATCATCTGATACTGGATAATTTTGAAGAGCTTCCAAGGTTGTTTTGGGAGTGCACAGAGGTATTGACGTGGTACTACCTACCTCGATGGGATGCTTTCAGGCCTAAGCTCTTAGGGTCTGAATCGAGAAAGTGTCTCCATTCGGAGGTGCCTTGTTGGGGGCTTCTGAGAGCGTGTTTGATGTCACGGTTTCCAAGGTATGTGTCCAGGTCCTGCTGGGAGCTGCTGTATGGAAGTGAGGAGGGCTGTCACTGGTAGGCTGTGGCCGTGGAGGCCTATGTGCGTACGTATTCATGTACAGGGCCATGCATATCATGCATATCGGTCCATTAACATCGAAAGTCCTTGCTTCCTTCTTGCCACGGAGAACCATCCGGAATCAACTGGAGCTAGTAATGTGGAAGGGTGCCAACTATGCCGAGCTGCTGGAGTCTAGGTGTAGTACGCAATAACCACCATCTGAGCTTGACCAGATCAGGGGTATTGGCCCATCGAATGCGTCATTAGAAGAAGTCGAGAGAGTATGCTATATTGAAGCTGCTGACATTGTCTGTGTGCAAGTCACACCACATCGAACCAATGGGAACTACCCAGGTAGATGAGTCCCCAGCACACCCATAGATAGAGACAACCTAGGATATTGCGTAAAGTAGGAGTGACATATACACGCCATTTGCTTAACATGGGTTTGCAGTGCATGAAGCAACATGGTAGATTCTGGTGGTCAGGTGAAACCCGAGTCTCCAGCACTATCGTTGTTGTTGTTATTGTTGTTTGGTGGGGCGAAAAATGATCGAACTCAGAGTGAGATTCGACAGATCTTCCAGTTGACAGCTGGAAAACAGTCATTGGTTGCAGCAATCGTGATTCATGATGACGAGGGTAGAGAGCAGCGTCCAAGGGCTTACCAAGCGTCGGCTCTGTCAGTCCAAAAACGGCCGCCGCGGTGGTTTTTTTTCCCCTGATGATACAAGTTTCAGGTACCTCCTCATGGCCCTGGGACCGTAAATGAGGAGTGGGTTGAAGCGTGACCTCTGCGAGTCAGTTTCGCGGCTAGGAGCGTGAAAGTCGAGGCGAAGGAAATGTGGCACAAGAAGAAGCAAAGGAGCCCAGGGTGCATAAATGGTCGAAGAACCATTGCACTCAGAAGCGTTGCCGACCTATCAACCTTCCTATTACAAACACTTTGGTAAAGTACATGCGCCAACATGCCTACCTAGTACCGAGAAACTTTCAAGCTGTCAAAGAGTGGCCGACAAGAGCGAGAGCGACATCATTTGAGCGAGGTGCATGCGTCAAGTAGAGATCTGCCTCCAATTCTTGTGAGATTTATAGATATGTTCCCACAAAGGAGGAAGATGCTCGATTGGGTAGTCGAAGGGTTGAGGAAGAGTGAATGCTGGGGATCCCTGTCTAAAATACCAGTGCCCCGGCTATGCATCGCTACCAGGATGCCTAAGTCAAACGGACACAACCTGGAGAAATGGGAGAGACTGATCTCCAAGCTCATATTGACAGGCGAAGCTTTTATTGATTGCTTCGAGTATGAGCACTTTCTCGTTGGGTCAATGTTTGATTACCTACAAGTTAGTAGTACTCCAGGTACTTTGTTCAAGTACGGCCTCAGGCAAGCATTTTAGGGCTTCACATCCAACAACGTTGGGTTAGTTGTCGCTGTCACTACAAGTAATAAATGTCAAGAGCTCAACGCAGTCCTTGTTTTCTTCGTCTTTTCTCCGCCCCCTCCCACCATCTACACTGATACAGTGTTGCTCTAGCTCTAGATGCTTGATCCCGGTCATTTCCAGCACTGCATTGGCCGCTGCGGTATCTAGATCGACCTCTTCTGGTATCTCCTGTCATCTTTCTTGTTTGCTGCCACTCGAACAGACTCCTTTCCTCTGCAGTTCACTGTCCCATCCTGGAAGCGATAGTAGTAAGAGATCCCTTTGTCCTCTGCATCCTCAGACTTAGAGAATGGTTACCCTGCATCATTACTTGGCAAGCCATCATGCTCGTTAGGTATGTACACCAGCAAATCTATTTAAATGAGAGGAAAAAGAAAGAATGGGAGAGATATTGATTGTAAATCGAGGTTTTGGGGGGCATAATATGTTCACTCGATTTAAATTCAACCTTTACCCGCTTGTTCTCTCTCTCTCTCTCTCTCTCTATCAAAGAGACAACAAAGTTCCCACTTGACCTTTTTATCCCTTTATCTCAATTCATCGAGCTCGCCTGTTTTCTTGTAGCCCAGCTGACACGACATACAACACGTTTGGAATGCCCCGCGAGATCAAAGGAGAAGTATTGATATCATCGTCAACGCACCATGAGCGGCTATGGAAGGCGCAGCAATGATGGACAGGATGGCTACTTCATCAATCCGCACATATCCTTGCCCGTCCCAAGCAGCCACGGAGATGGCCATGATTTCGAAGCAGGGCCCTATCATTTCCCTCAGCATCACATCGGTTCATACGCACCTCACTTTAGTTTACCCTATAACCACACAAGCATCTCCTCTCATCACTCGCTAGGAACGTCCATGCCACCAATTCCTGACCTTGCATCCTTGCATCACACGTCCACGCAGTGTATGCCGCAGCCATGTTATCTCCAAGGGCCGGCGTATCTCCCTCCCCACGGAGCAATGACCGGGACAGAACTTGAGAGCCAGAGCTCTAGGAATGAGGACACGATGCTTTCGGAGCAGATAATTCCTCCACTGGAAGGGTTCCCGAATGTCAAAGAGTTTGATAGATTGGTGAAAAGGTAATAATCAGGCTACCGGTCAATCTGCTTTCCCGGCTTCTCCCTCGCTGTCAATAAAGTCATACTTACACCGTGATCTCCATAGCTATGTTGACGATTTGTCCGTGAAGAAGCAAGACAAGGCATTGATCCACGCCAAAAGGGCGCGAAACATACGAACTGTTTTGATAGACCCTAAGGATACAGCCATAGAATCCGCCCAATTTCGGTACGGGCCGCTCTCGCTTCTGCCCTAGAGTTTTCGATCTCATTAACATGAAAATAACTAACGGCTGCATCAGGTTCTGGGTCAAAAAGATGTTCAAGCTGCAAGCGGTTGGTGGCAATTCTTCAGATGTCCGCAAGCCACATCTCTTCACGAGGTATAGAGTCCTAAGGCTAATAGATCTCGTCTCTTCAGTGCACGAGGATGATCTGCCACGAAGGAAAACCGGTTGCCATAAGGGAGAAGCTATTTAAGATACTCACAAAGGCACACCAGCAGTGTCAGCACGGTGGTCGGGACAAAACATCTGCCCAGGTCCGACAGATATACTCATGGTACGTGGCTTCCAACAAATCTCTGTTGGGTCGGCGTTTTGCGACGGGAACCGGCTTAAGCTGTGCAGTTGACTAACCCCCCGAAGGGTTCCTAAAGAACTGATATCACGCTTCGTGAAGATATGCCCGACTTGTCAGGTTCGCCGGCGCGGCACGCGATTAACGCCTCCTAATTCGAGAAGAGGCTCGCCTCCTCTTGAAATCTCCTCGCGCTCGCCGAAGCTTCCTTCTCCACCAATATCCAGGCGCCAGTCAGCGATCACCGGACAGGTTTCCATGGAGAGACCGCAGATAAGCTACTTCAATCAGCAAAACAGCTGGGTGGATTCACGATGCAAGGTGCATCGACAAGGGAGCTTGAATATGGGCGCCGTACGATCTGTTGGTAGCGGTGTACTAAGTCATCTTCCTGGTTCGATATCCGCACCCATGGATTCGTTCCATAATGAACTCCCAGTACCATCGCTACAAGTCAATTACGGGGCCGGATACGGCCCAGCACATGAGTCCTCCAACCACCGAGACTTTTCCTGCTAGTTCCCTCAGCGTCCATAGCCTAGTCGGTACTTTTCGCTAGGAACAGAAGGGTAGCAATTTGGATGGCGAGTATTGGTGGCGTCTGCCATGGTATGCTCTGTGGTCTAAGATGGGAAAGGAGTTGGTCTGAAGGGATCATTTGATAAACACTCGGAACTATGCTCAAATCTCCTCTGCCACTCTTGTGCCAGGCCCAGGCGTGTGAGTGTCGTAAACGTTCCAGGTTGAATTCTTATCAGTGCCAATACCCCACGCTTCAAATCCCCGCAGTACAAGTCCCTACCATTAGTGGAAGGATTACTCACAGTAATGCTTTCATTCCCCTTTTCAACCCCCATTCTAGACGTGATAATCAAAATGGTGTAAAAATTCACATGTATTGTTGCTTCATCATATGAGTACATATAACCAGGGTGCAGCCTAACGGTTTTGATCCTGACTCAACACATATAATAGGAGCGGCATGGCAATAACCGGTGGGGAAGGCTCAGTGGAGACTTTGGCTTCGTGCCTTTTAGGCTCGGATTTAATGCTTCTTGGACCAGTTTTTGTTGCTATGGATTGCGGCCTAGGTCCCAGCAAAATCCATCGTACACGTAGCATTCTTGAAATATATTTCCCCCTCCGTGGAGTAAGATAAGGCTTTCATCAAGGGGCAGTGCGATCGAGCACGGAACTTTTCAGACCGGAAGAGAGAACTTTTTGCCTTTCATTATCCTGCTAGAGTATTACTAACTTGTGTCGTATAGTATGGGATTGACTTACTTGTTGTAATAGATATAGAAAAAGTCGGAATATAGGAAAGTTTGAATTAGGCCCGCTACGACGGGAACGGCTTGGAAGTGACCTTCTGCAAAGTACCGATAGATCCAATTCGGGATATAGAGGGCCCTGTAGAGGCCCAAAGCAAACAAATAATGGGTAGTTATAGTGTCCGCTTCTCCAGTACGCTGAAGCATGAAAAGCTGAGGAAGAATGGCGGCAGACTCAAGCCAGATTGAAAAGGTCCAGAGAATCTGTAAAGGGTAAAGATGAGCCTGTGAAACATCCAAAGGGAGAGAGAAATGACCGACCTCTGAAAAGCTATAGTCATGGGGGAAAATAAGAGATAGTATTATGCTGGCGGCAAGTAGGTATTGCACTTTAAACGTGTCGAGGTTTGGGTCATGCGTAGGTCTGTAATCATTGAGCATAAGATAGATGATGTAACCCGACGAGCCGATGAATAGGATCTTGAATGTCGTGTTGTATAGCGAGTCCGTAAAAGCCCAGAATAAATCTTTGTGCCATCTCATATTAGCCGTCGCGACGGGATGCTAGCGGTGCTGTTCTAGAAACATACCAAGATAACGAGTCACGAATACCATGAGATATAGGGCCTGCGACTTGAAAGACAATCCGGAGCAGCTCTGTAACTTAGAGTCAGACAATGGCTAGCATCAAGAATATAGATGGATGCGCATACGCTTGATGACTTCATTTTTTGAAGCAGTATAAATATTGAGGCGAGATGGGAAAAATCGGCTATTCAATTATCAGCATCAAGAGCTGTAGCAAGATTTACGTACTCACCCAATAACCTGAAGATATTCATGGTGCTATGAGGCTTCGTTTCAAGATGGTCTCGGTTCAGATGAGAGTGTGCAACAGAGCAATTAAAACAAGGGCAAAAGGAAGTTTATTCCAATGAAAAGAGCACTTGATGGTTTCAATTGTTGTTGGCGAAGGAGAAAAGAGCGCAGACAATACCCGGGCTAATGTTGACACGAAGCCTCAAAACTCAATGCGCGACCGCGGTACGTCCTACGTCAACCGGCACGCCCCACAGCGGAATTTATGTAATGCAACTCTTTTAGTCAACCTGATTCTACCTACACAAAGAGGATAGCCAGCAGCTATTACAAGTAGTGAGCGAGATACTCATATCTGAGAAGACAACATTGTTAAAACATCGCTCTGCCAAGGGCACCTTCAGTATCAGTTATGCGCTGTAGATGACCCTCGGCCAATTCGCTTTTGAAGGCACATATAGAGCTTTCCCGATCTAATCTATCCCAGTCCCTTAATCCAATACACTTCAGCTTCTGACTCTCGGCAACCTGGTCGAAAAGTCGATCCTTGTCCGTGTCTAGCTGAGAGAGGCGCTTCTCCGTGGTATTGTCGAGCTCGGACTGAAAGAGTTTGCCTCCAGGAACAGTCGTATTGAGGCCTACAAGGTGCTTGGAGTATCTTTGATTTTGAGAAGAGGCTCCGGATACGCTGCTATGACGGTAAGAGCGCGGACGTTGGAGTTCAACACCGGACGCCGGTAATTGATTACTTCGAGGGGCAATGGGTGTCCCATGTGACCCAACAGGTGCAGGGCCACGACGAATCGAGCTACCTGCCCATCCACTATCCTTGAAACTTGAGCTCCCGCGGGGCTTTGTTGGGGCAGACAGAAGGGAAATATTCGAGGCGCGAGGATGAGACGGTAGGGTCTTGGGACCATGGGGCGGACCTGGTGGGGGCGATTGATTGTTGCTACTGGAAAATGCCTTTGGCTGGCTTGGGATATTGCTGGGGTATGAAGCTTGGGTGTGGTTATTCCTCCCATGCATTTCGAATGATCGAGATAGCCCAGCATCATATTGATTGGAGGTTGGTCTTGTAGACATTGGCTCTGGAATAGGCGATCTACTCTTCGCCTCCGCTACGCCTTGTTTGCTTTTGATCGAAGGCGTGCGATCATTCTGGTCCGAGGTAATTCCCCGTTCCCTAGAAAGGCGAGCCGGGGGTGACCGACTCCTAGTACCTCTTAGAGCTGTATTGACCTTATCGTGGAGGGGTGATGATCGTCTTGAATTAGATATAGAACCGGAAGCAGAGGGGCGCTTAGAAAGAGAATCGTTCGGTGATTGCGACCGTCGTCTTTGGCCTGGGAAGCGCTCTGTAGCGGTATCCCTGCGTCCACCGTAGACAGGGCTCCGCATACGAGGTGTCGACAGCCGTTGGTCGTTTTCGGATTGTGGACCATGCCTTGAAGGTGAGCCAGGTCTCGTATGTCGACCTTCCGGCAAGCGGCGTTCTGTCCTATAAAACCCAGAGTCGCGACTACTGGGTGGAGAATTCCTTGAATACCTTGAGATTGAGGTACTCTGGCGCCAGCCAATATCACGGGGACGATCTTCTCCATAGGGGGATCTTGGCCGCCTTGAAGACGGCATGGGGGATCTGGGCCTCACATCCCGGCGAGGTGAGAATCTTCGAGAAGGATAGGTCTTCGGATATAACCCAAGCCCAGCGTCCCTGTTATAGGGCTGGGGGCTGCGTGAAGAACGGCGTCTGAAAGGGGGAGGCGAGCGGCTCCTTGTGCGGCCATACGTCCGACCAGTAGATGGCACCCATGTATCAGCAACAAGGCGACTTGGAGGGGAGCGTATCCGTGGAGGAGGCGACCTGCTGCGACGGCTATATCCTCGAGAGCTCCCTGGGCGATAGCTCTCTCCGCCACGGTGATCATCGAATCTGCAGCCAAGACATTGCATTTAGCATCTAATATAAAGACCGTGATGGGTAGAGTTATAATCCAGAGTCAGTACCTTCTCGTGCGATCCCAATCCATGTTTGTCGGAGGAGGTTTGGGGTTTACCTCTAGAAGATGAAATGTCAAAACTGTTCGAATTGGCGGTGTAAGATAGCCCGAGACCCATGGAAAGGAAGCAAGTTAGGTAATATGTATTACTGCAAGCGAAAGAAGTCCTTTTGATGGTTGGCGCGTGGCCGAGTAATCAAGCAGGCAAGATCTAAAGGTTTAAACTAATAGTTTGGGTGTGGCTGTTGAATCAGCGACTATATTCTTGACATCTTTTTAGCTAACTACTCATCACATTGCTGACTGTAAGGCCCTTTACTTACACACATATGATTGGTCCACTTCCTTGTGAAGAGGTTAGTCAGGCTTATTAACGTAATTGCCAACCGAGTCGGCCACCCTACCGAACCGGCCACCTTGTATTCCATGCAAAATAGCGGTTTTTAAGACCTTAATATCACAACAACAGGTAGCTACAGGGAATATAACTAAAACCAAAGCATAATAAGATATATTATATATATATACTGGAGCTATAGCCTGCCCAAGCTAGTATTTTTTAGATTTCTAGATATTCGAAGATAGGAATAAGATTTTAAGATATATAAAACGAGCTATAGTATTCATAAAGAGTATATATCTTAGTATACCTATAATATTCATCTTAGTCTATTCGTGGTTGAGATATTAGAGCTTGAAAATCTGCTATTTTGTATGGAATACAAGGTGGCCGGTTCGGTAGGGTGGCCGACTCGGTTGGCAATTACGTTAGTCAGTAACATAATTCACGGGTGATCAACGCACCCCTCTGAATTTGGCCATGCTTTTAGAACTTAGAAACTACCCCAACAACCCAAAAACGTGTATTTCGATTAAATTTGACTATTTAGACATGTAGAACATCTAACTCTTGTATAGCTCTGAATATTATAATTAGAACAGATTGGTAGAGCGTGTCTTGGCATATCTAGGATTTGTATTTCTAGTCTATTAAACAGGATTTTTCTAATATTTTCTGTTAGACTTGTACTAATCCTAACTTGTTATATATATTTGTCAGATAAGGTCACTGGTTCTTCCAATGAACTAGGTCTGTTGGGATATTCTGCGAATAAGAGGGTCGAGGATATCATAGTCCTACAATTAGACTTGTTGACCCACGGGTTGGGGCGGGTTTTTCACCTGAGGCAACCCACCCCATTGGGTTTTGGGGTGGGCCAGGCACTGCCTGAACTACCCATGGGTTATTAAAAACCTACTAACCCAACCCATAAAACCTATAAAACCCAACTATGCAGATCCCTACCTAATTAGGCATTAATCTGCATACTTAACAAGCATAATTTAACTTACTGTATTAGATATAGTTATTTATTAATAATTAGTATATATATATAATCAAATTACTGTATTTTATTTAACTTGATTTCTTGGTAACCCATGGGTTAATCTACTGGATTATAGGTAGTAAATTAGAACCCACAACCCAGTGGGTAATTAAAGTTACTGACCTGATCTAGTTCTTGGCAGGTTAGGGCAGGTTAGAGCAGGTTTCATGGGTTAGGTTTAACAAGTCTATCTATAATATTAATTATAGAAACAGCTTTGGAGGTATTGCTAAATAGTAACTAGCTTGATTTCCAAAGATTAAAGACAGAGACTAGAACTAAGTATATAGTAAAGACTAATTCTTATATATTCCTATTTATAGTTCTCTTGATCTGATATATAGATTCTCTAATTATATATATAGTTTACTTGCTTATATATATCAGATTATCTGATACTATACTAGCTCTAATCTATCTTAGTATTATATTACCTGATATAATTAGTCTAGCTTATTATTTCTCTGCTATTATTATAGCCAAGACTATAGTATAGTAGGTTTATTAGCTAATAATAACTATATTCTCTGATAATCTCTCTTCCTGAGATCTTTGTCTCTAAAAATATAATAAATAGTATTTTTCTAGTAAGTAATAATATTTTATAGCTTACTTTTTTAATATTTCTCCTGTATTAACTTATTATAGCTTTTAAATCTAGTATTTATAAATTATTTCTTGCTTAGAAAATAAAAGATAAAGATTTTAAAATAGTTTTCTTATATATTTATTATAACTATCTTGGAAAAGAGTATATCAAGTCTAGTAACTTGGTTTACTATAGTAAATATATTTTAAAAGATCTTATCTAGTATATTAAGTTAAAATCTTTATATACTAATAGTAAATAGCAGTAGCTTGTAAGTATCTAATAAAAAATTTATAATAATAAGTAGAGAGTAAATAATAAGCTTTAAATAATTTTTACTTATATTTTCTAGCTATATTATCAAGAAAAGCTTCTTTAAAATAAAGTAAATAAATTTATTTTATATAAGTTCAAAAACATCTCAGAACTTAAGAAATTAGAAAAAGATAAAAAAAAATTAAATAAAAATTAAATAAAAATTAAATAAATAACAGACAGAGCTTAATAAGACTTTACTAGCTATTTTTTTTCCTTCTCTATATTATATTATTATATTTTTTTTTTTAGTATTTAATATTTTAATTTTTAATTAGGATTTTCTTGTCTAGTTTCTTATAGAAATTTCTAAATCTTCTTAGAATAATTAAATTTTTTAACTAGCTTTTATAAATTATTCTTATATAAATAACTAATTTATTTAATAAAATAATAAATCTAGTCTTTTTCTAACTTATAGCTCAGGATTTCTTTAACTTTATATTTATTATTAATATTATTTATTTTATTATTAGTATTTTTTTAATTTAGTATTAGCTCAAGTAATAAGATATAAAATATTAAATAAACTTATATTCTTAAAAATAGTTTTAATTAATAGTTATTATTAGTAAGTTTCTTGTTAATTCTAAATAGTCTATATTTTATAATATCTAGTTTATTACTTAGTTATTTATTCTTGATATTAAAATTTTTTAATTTTTTAATTTATTATAATAGATAAACTTTCTCTTTCTTTTTTAAAAAAGATATATTTTTATATTTTTTATTATAGTAAAACTTTATTTTATTTTTATTTATCTAATATTTTTTATAATAGTCTAGTATAATATATCTAAATCTAAAACTTGTACTAGTACTATTTCTAATTATTTTTTAGCTAGTAGAATTTTCTAGTTTATTCTTAGATTTTATCTAAGATTTATAAAATAAGATATTATATTTATTATATTATTTATAGTAAATTATACTATTAGTAATAGATAAATCTAATTATTTTAATTCTAATCAAGATAGTATTATAAATATTATTTAATTAACTAAATTATTTTTTCTATCTATTTATCTATTTACTAGTAGTTAGTAATTAACAGGTTTAGTTATATACTATATACTTTTATTAGTATTTTCTAGAATTTTAATATAAATAGCTTATCTTAATTATTTATAATTTATTTTAGTAGTCTAGTTTATATAAATATTTCTTATAATAATAATAATACTAGTTACTTAGTAGTAATATTTTTTATAATTAGTTATATAATAGTATATTTTATAAGCTTGTTAATTATTATAACTATATTTATATAGATAATTCTAGTAATAAAATTATTTAATAATAGTAATTCTTAGATAAAGTCTTTTATTATACTTTTTTATACTTTTATTAGTATTTCTAGTATCTATATCTTTTTAAATAGTTAATATTAAAATAGCTTATTCTAATTATAATTCTTGTATTCTCTAATATAATTTTATTCTTAATTATATATTTTTAAAAAAATAATAAGATTACTAGATCTTTCTAATTATTTTTTCTATTTCTTAGTATTTTCTAATAGTAGATTATAATACTATTTAATTATTTTTTTAATTATTATTTAAAATATTATAATTAAATTATATTATATAGTTAATCTATTTTTCTATTTAAAATAATTTATATTTATTATTTATAATTATAATATTATATTATCTAGTTATTTTTTCTTGAGTCTAATATAGAACTTATAGTTATTAATTATAATTATAATAATAAGTATAGTATCTTAATTATATTATAATTTATTTTTATTTTATTAAAGTATATTTATTTTTAGATTTCTAATATCTATTATATAGTCTAGTCTTCTACTTAATATATTAGTAGTAATATTTTTTTAATATATTTAATTCTAAATTTAAATCTAGATAGATTCTAAATTTATTATACTTATTATCTACTAAGCTTTTTAATATTTATAAAATATATTAAATTTTTATAATTTATTTAAATAATTATTTTATAAATTATTTTATAAATTATTTTCTAGAGATAGTATCTCTAATACTTAAATTTTTTAATAATTATAAATATTTCTTGATTATATATATTATAGTTTTATTTAGTATTTATAAGTTTTTATAAATAGAAAAAAATAGATTATAATTTTTCTATTTTATTTATTTACTTAAGTACTAATCTAAGTACTTCTCTAGATATATTACTTTTTATATATTTTTATAATTCTAGATTATTAGATACTAGGATTAGTATTAGTTAGTACTAGTTATATAATTATATTATTAATTTTTTTTAGAGATTTTTTATTTATTAGTAGAGTAAACTATTTATAAATATTTAATAATAATAATATTAAAATATATAGTAATAAATTTATTTAGATATTTTTTTAATATATAAATTATATATCTTATAAATTTAGCTAGTAATTACTTTAGTCTTATAAATATAATAATCTATTTATATAATCCTAGATTTATAAAAAAATATAGTTTTCTATATATTATCTCTAAATATTTATAGATTAAAGTAACTTTATAAAATATTAAAGATTATTATAATCTTAGTATCTTATAATAGATATTATTTATATTTTATATATAATACTTTATTGGTATTATCTATAATTTAGATATTAATTAGTTAATAGTTAATTACTATTCTCTTAGTTCTATTCTTTTTTAGTATAAATATATCTAGTAAATAAGAATTTCTTAATAAATTCCTGCTCTATTATTAGTTTATTAGCTAATCTTTGTTTTTATTTAATTTATAGTATTTTAACTTTCTTATTTTCTAGTAGTATCTATACTTTATAGCAGGTATTATACTATAATAATTAATAATCTAGTTTTACAAATAATTTAATAAACTTATAGTATTTTATTAGTAGTTTTTTTTTAACTTTAGCAAGTTTTTTTTTATAGATTTTTAATATTTTAAGTTTTTCTAGTTATATAATTTAATCTTTTTTTTTTATTTAGTTAATCTAAGATAAGTATTACTAATTATTTTTTATTAGTATTAGTAAAGAGTTTCTCTATATATACTCTTAATCTATTATATTTTATAGTTTTATTATTCTGTTTTTAGCAAGCAAGTCTATATCTATATAACTTCTACTATTTAATTAATTATATCTTTTCTAAATATTATCTAGAATTTAATTATATTTTATTAGTTTATATCTTTAGATTATTAAATAGAATCTTATTATTAAATCTATAGATTTTTCTAATATTTATTATTAGTATTATATTAATTCTAATTTATTATATATATTTATTTCTAATAAATTCTTCTAATATTTCTAAATCTAGTAGTATTTTTACTATTTTTCTATTAATTTCTATAATTATAATAATTAAGAATATATTCTTAATTATATATAGCTAGATCTCTTATTAATATTTTTTATAGTATTCTATTTTATTATTTATTAATATATTCTAATCTTTCTATATCTTGTAGATCTTTTTTTAATATTTGAAATATTTTTTAATATAATAGTCTCTTAATCTAAAAATATTATAGTATAGATATACTCTATTCTTATATATATATTTATAATTAGTTTTATTTATAGAATAATTATAATTTAGTAGTTCTTAGACTTTTAATATCTATAAATACTATTTATAAATTTATTTATTTTAAAAATATTATATATAAGTATTATTATAATATAGATTCTAATATATAATTTAGTAATAACTTTTTTTTAAGATAAGATAATAATTATATAAATAGTTTTATATATAACTAATATACTTATTATAGAAGTATATCTTTTTTAAAATAGAAATTCTCTCTAGTTCTTCTATTATTTTAATATATATTTTTTTATATATTAGATATTTTATAAATATCTAGTTTTTATATTATTTATATTTTAAAATATAGTCTTACTATATTTTTTCTAATTTTTTCTAATATATTATTCTTACTAGTATATAACTATAAGATTTTTATTATTCTAGAAATTAATTTTATATTAATCTATTTTATCTAGTAAGATTTTATTTTTTTTATAGACTAGTTTAATATTTATTATTATTTTATAATTATTCTAGTCTGCTAACTATTTATAAAACTTGTTAGCTAGAAAAATATTTTTATTATTTATTATTAAGAATAGATTTTTTTTAAGTTACTTAATAATTATTTTTTAGTAATTTATTTATATTATTTAATAATTAAAATAATTTATTCTTAGAATCTATAAAATATTCTTCTTATTTCTTAATATTATTTAATATAGTCTTAATATTCTATAGTTTTTTTTTATTATATATATTCTAAAGTTATTTTTTATAATTTTTTTTATTATTACTTAAGTTAAGCCTGATAGAGATTTAAATCTCTCTAAATATATTTTTAATATTTTTAATTTATTTTTTTAATAACTAGTATTTAATAATAAAATTATTTTTATAATATTATAAGATTTTTATAATAGTTTTTTTTATTAAAAAAAATAGCTCTAATATATATATTCTAGATAATTAATCTAGTAGCTTTTAGCTTTAATTAATAGTCTTATACTATATATTCTAGTTTATTATATTTATAATATTTTTTTTAAAATTCTTATTTACTATTCTTGTGATTCTTGTTATTATAGCTAAATATAGTATTTAATAATATTTTTATATTTTTATTTTTATTTTTATAGATATTTTCTTATTTTCTAGCTTAATTTTTTTTATATTAATTTTATTATTTTATTTTCTAGTATTACTTAATAAAATAGCTTTTAATTCCTGATATTATATTAATTATTTTATCTAGATTATCTAGCTTGTTTAGTATATATATTATAGTATTCTTAATTTTAGATTTTAGAATCTAATAATATTATAATTATAAAACTATATTATTCTAGCTTAGATTTAATATAATTTAGTAGAATTTTAATATAAAATCTTTTATACTTATTTATAGTTCTTGATATAATATATATTTATTATTTAATAGTTTTTTCTATATCAGGATCTCTGAAAACTTTAATAACTTATTTTTTAAAATTTTTATAGTTATTAAAAATTATATTAATTATATATTTTTTTAATTTTATCTAATATTTTTATTATAGTTATATATAAAAAAAATTAAACTAATTAAATATTATTTTTTTAAGATATATTTTTATAAATAAAATCTTGTTAGTATTATCTATATTACTTAAATTATTAATATAAATATATATATATATTAAGATTAAGTAACTTTTTAAAGTTAAATATTTATTTTTAAATATTTATATTTTCTAGATCTTAATATTTTTAAATTTTTAAAGAGTATTAACTTAGCTTAAAAGTTAGTTAACAGTATTATCTAGTTAGATAATCTTCTTAGTATTAGTAGATTTAGTATTTATAGTAGCAGTAGTACTTGCTTAGATTCCTGCTATCTTAATAGTAGATACTCTTCTCTCTTAGACTAAGAGTTTTTAATTATTAGATAAGATTACTGGTTCTTCTAATAAACTAGGTCTATTAGGATATTCTGTAAATAAGGGAGAAGAGAGTATTATAGTCTAATAATATTAATAGTAGAAACAGCTTTAGAGATATTACTAAACAGTAACTAGCTTAATTTCTAAAGATTAAGAACAGAGACTAGAACTAATTATAATAGTAGAGAATATTTCTTATATATCTATATATATAGTTCTCTTGATCTGATATATAGATACCCTGATTATATATATAGTTTGCTTGCTTATATATATTAGATTACCTGATACTACACTAGCCCTAATCTGTCTTATCATTATATCACCTGATATGATCAGTCCGGCTCATTGTTCCTCCACTGTCATCACAGCCAAGGCTGCGGCGCAGTGGGTTCATTAGCTGACAATGACCGTGTTTTCTGACATATACTTGTTATATACTAAGCTTCTTAGTACTTGTAAAGTATATTAAATTCTTATAGTCTATATAAATAATTATTTTATAAGTTATTTCCTGGTGATAATATCTCTGATACTTGAATTCTTTAATAATTACAAGTATTTTTTTAATTATATATATTATAGTTTTATTTAGTATTTATAAGCTTTTATAAATAGAAAAAAATTGATTATAATTTTCCTGTTTTATCTATTTACTCAAGTACTAATCTAAGTACTTCTCTAGATATATTAATTACTCTTTATATATCTCTGTAATCCTGGATTATTAGATACTAGAATTAGTATTTTTTCTATATTTATCTTAATTCTTTCAAATACTTCTTATTATTTCTAACTCTAGATAAATAGTTTATTATCTCTGAGTAGTTTTGTTATTAGTCATGCTATTTATATATATAAATATATATTCTTATATATATCCAGAGATTCCAAGAAATCCTTGAACTTCTTTCTTGTTAGTTAATACTGGCTATGTAGTTATATTATTAATATTTTCTTTAGAGATTTTCTATCTGTTAGTAGAGTAAACTATCCCTAAATATTTAATTTTTATAGTATTAAACATGTACTTCTTGATACTTATTATTAGACTAGTATTTATTAATATTATTTTAATCTTTTTTACATGTTTCTCATATTCTGCTGGATTCTTAAAGTAAATAATATTATTATTAAAATATATAGTAATAAATTTGTTTCGATACTTTCTTAGTATATAAGTTATATATCTTGTAAATTTAACTAGTAGTTACTTTAGTTCTATAGATATAATAATCTATTTATATAATCCCAGGTCTGTAAGAAATACAGTTTTCCATATATTATTCTTAGATATTTATAGATTAAAATAACTCTATAGTTTTAGCTTCTTATAATAGATCTTGATTCTATTATATATATAATACTTTATTAGTATTATTAATAGTTTAGTTATTAATTAGTTGGTAATTAATAACTATATTTTTAGTTCTATTTTTCTTTGGTATAAATATATCTCTTTCAAGGTAGAAATCCTCTAGTTCTTCTACTACATTAACATATATTTTCCTATATATCAGGTATTCTATGAATATCTAGTCTCTATATTTTTTATATTTCAAAATATAGTCTTGTCTTTTCTAACTTTTCCTAATATATTACTCTTGCTAGCATGTAACTGCAAGATTCTTTATTATCCCAGAAATTAATCTTATATTAATTTATTTTATCTAGCAGGATTTTATTTCTTTTACAGGCTAGTTTAATACTTATTACTATTTTATAATTATTCTAGTCTGCTAGCTATCTATAGAACTTGTTAGCTAGAAAAATATCTGTATTATTTATTATTAAAAGCAGATCTTCCTGAGCTACTCAAGAATTAATTTATAGTAATTTATTTCTTTAATAGCTATTATTTAGTAGTAAGATTATCTTTATAATATTATAAGACTTTTATAATAGTTATTTCTATTAAAAAAGCAGCTCTAATATATATATTCTGGATAATTAGTCTAGTAGCTTTTAGCTTTAATTAGTAGTCTTATACTATATATTCTAGTTTATTATACTTGTAATATTTTTTCTTGAATCTATATTTACTATCTTTGTAATTCTTATTATTATAGCTAAATATAGTATTTAACTATATTTTTATATGTTTATTCCTGTTTCTATAGATATTTTCTTGTTTCCTAGCTTGGTTCTTTTTATATTAATTCTATTATTTTATTTCCTGATATTACTTAACAAGACAGCTCATAATTCCTGATACTATACTAATTATTTTGTCTACATTATCTAGCTTGTTTGGTATATATATTATAGTATTCTTAATTTCAGGTTTCAGGATCTGATAGTACTATAACTGTAGGACTATATTATTCTAGCTAAGATTTAATATAATTTAGTAGAATTTTAATATAAGATCTTCTATACTTATTTATGGTTCTTTGTATAACATGTATATTTATTACTTAGTGACTTTTCTATGTCAGGATCTCTAAAGATCTTGGTAACTTGTTTCTTAAAGTTCTTACAATTATTAAAGATTATATTAGTTATATCTTTTTAATTCTGCCTGGTATTATTATTATAGTTATATATAAAAGATTTAAGCTAATTAAATACTGCTTTTTTAAGATATATACCTGTACATAGAATCTTGTTACTATTATCTATATTACTTAAATTATTAATACAGACCTATATATCTATCAAGATTAAGTAACTTCTTAAAATTAAATACTTATTTTCAAATATTTCTGTTTTCTAGATCTTGATATCTTTGAACTTCTAAAGAGTATTAACTTAGCTTAAAAGTTAGTTAATAGTATTATCTAGTTAGATAACCTTCTTAGTATTAGTAGGTTTAGTGCTTGCAGCACTTACTTAGATTCCTGCTATTTTAATAGTAGATACTCTTCTTTTTTAGACTAAGAGTCTGTAATTATTAAATAAGATTAGTGGTTCTTCTAATAAACTAGGTCTATTAGAATATTCTGTGAATAAGAGAAGAGAGAATATTATAGTCTAATAATATTAATAATAGAAATAGCTTTAGAGATATTGCTAAACAGTAACTAGCTTGATATTCTAAAGATTAAAGACAGAGACTAGAACTAAGTACATGATAAAGATTATTTCTTATATATCTATATCTATTATACTTATCATAGTCCCTGACTATATTGGCTATAACTATAGTCCTAATCTATCTTAGTATTATATCACTAATATAACCAGCATGGCATATTGTTACTCTGCTGTCATCATGGCCAGGGCTGCAGCACAGTAGATCCAATTGGCTGACAATGTCCGTGTTCTCTGACACCCTGCTAGACTTTTAGATAGTTATAACGATTTATCTATAAATAATATTATTATCTAGATATATATATAATATCTCTAATTCTATAATAGAGAGAGAGTAAACTAGCCTATATAGAATTATATTTTTTTAATAGTAATAATAGTATAATTACTTGTCTTTAACTATAGTAGTTATTTTACTTTAAAGATTAAGAATATATTATAAAATACTTTGAATTTAGATAGGATTTAATCTATATTTAGCTTCTTTTATTTTTCTTTTATTTCTAGTAATTATAGTTTTTTTAGATAGTTTTATAATAGTAAATATATATATTTAATTATAATAGACTTTTATAAACCAATAGCTTTTTAGAATCATAAAATTTTTTAGTTTAGAATTATTATTAATATAATTATAGAATAAGCTAGATATATAATTTATATAAAATTATTATTAAAAAAATATAACTTTTTTCTAATAATAAACTCTGGTAATACTTTAGTAAGACTATCTGCTATATTACTCTCTCTGTTAATTTTCAAGAACTATATATATCTTTTATTAATTAGATTTTTGATATAGAAGTATTATATATTAATCTAGTATAATCCTGGCAAGAAATTTAATTTCTTTAATATTACTATTATGTTAGCAGAATTAGTATAGATAATTATTAGAATTATTATTAGGATTATTAGTGCTTTGCAGAGGAGTCTTTAAAGCTAAATAGCTTTTTTAAGACTTTATTCTATATAATAAATTTAGCTAATATTAAGCTATTTACTATAATTAATTAATAGCATGACTTCCAGGCTTTTAAGATAAGATTATAATATATAGTATTATAGTAGATTTCTTACTCTCTCTTAAATCTATAAGTATAATATAAATTTTCTAAACTTCTTAGTTTTAGTTAAAAATTAATAGTATAAATAATAGATATAATACATTTTGCTTGCTCAAAATAATATTCTTAAATAAATTTATAGCTAATATATTTAATCTTAATATAACTATCTAGATTAGTATAGGTTTTAAATTTATTTTATATATAAATAAGAATTATAAAATACTTTATAGTCTCTATAATAGAAAAATAAGTTAAAAATATAAATTTTTACTCTAACTTATTTTCTTTTTCTAAGTAAATTATTTCTGAATTACTAGTATTATTATTTTATTTATACTATTCTACTTAAGTTAATTAAGCTAAGATAGTTTTAGATTTTAAGTATTAGTTTATAAAATACTCTAGACTACTATAATTATAGTATATTCTAGTTCTATTATTTATATTTTTAATATTTTATTTTTAAGTCTTACTCTCTTTAGTATAATCTTAGTTATTTTTCTAGATTTAGAATATAAATTAAGAATTATTAGTTTTTTATTATTTAAATTTTTCTATTAGATTCTAATATCATGTTATAATAGTAACTATTTTATTTTATATTTCTAGTAAATCTAGAATATATTTTTCTATACTTTTTTATAGATTAGATTATAGTTTTAAAAAATAGATTAAAGTATATATTTTTTTCTAATTTTAGAGAAATATATCTCTCTAATATATCTAAATAGATATAAAACTCTTATAGATATTGAGTATTTTACTATTAAGCTTATTCTTTTTAGATTATAATATTAGTTTATAGAATAGTAGTATTTTAAATAAGAGTAATATGGTCTATTCTATAAAATTAAACCATGTTTTATATTAATTAATTTTATTAATTAATTACTTTTTATTACAATATTAATTCTATCTCTGCTAGTATATATAATCTATATTATTAAGATTAGATAGAATTTTTATACTATCTAGTTTAAATTTTTATTTTATATTAGCTAATTATTTATTATATTATTATAAATTAAACTTAAGAGTAAACTCTAGAATATTTCTTAATTTTAATTTCTAAATGGTTTTCTAATAATAAAAAAAGAAAAGTATTTTCTTTTTAATCTTGATCTATATTTAATATCTTGACTATACTTTTCTATTTCTTTTTAAAATTCTATACTTCTCTTTTAGATATTTCTTAATTTAATTAATTATTTTTTTAACTAATTTTTCCAAAGTATAACAGAATATTCTTCTATTTATTTTCCAGGGCTAACTTAGATCTTTATATTATTAAAAGAAGTTTATTCTTATTTTATAGCTAGAGAAGAAGTAGATAGCATAATTTTTCTTAGATAGCTAAAGAGAAGCTTTAGATAAAAACAGATTATATCTGTATTAGCTAAGTAAGAGTTACAGTAGATTTATTTTTGATTATAGATATAAAAGAACTAAAGCTTGCTCTTTCTAAAAAACAGGTAATTCTAACTAATAAGAATAATCTACTTACACATAATCTAAGTAATGATATTAATTAACACTTGATATCAATGGGTGTCATCAAAATAAGGAAATAAGAGTCTTGGGATTGGTTAATGATATAGAATGAAATTGCAATTGTTCTGCTACCGAATCCGTCACAAAAAGAGTGCCAGATACATAATCCAAACTAATTATATGAAGAACTATATCCAACAGCAGCAGGAGAACTGTTTGAAACTACAGAAGTTAATATTATGCATATGCTGACAGAGTATGGGTACAGCTATACTGTGATAGTAGTTTGTTATTTATTAGGATAGACCAAAGATTAACCTATTACTAGAGCCAGCACAGCTATAATAGCTAAATTTATTTTTAAGAAGTAGATATGCTAATAGAGGGTTCTGAGAAGGATTATCATGGACAGGGACCTGGAAATAATTAGGGAAATTATCATGATACTCATGGAGAAGTATAGGATTTGAAGAATTAATATCTTGCTATAGCACCCAGAGTCAAATATAGTGATTAAGATAACAGGGTTATTAAAGACTTCCTGAGCAAGATAACAGGTAGCAAAGATTAAGAATAGATGTAATATTAGTACTTTGTACTAGACTTGTCAACCCACGGGTTGGGTCGGGTTTTCGGCCTTAGGCAACCCGCCCACGGCGGGTTTTGGGTCGGGTTGCCCTGGCAACAACCCACCCGCGGGTTAAAGAAAAATAAAAAAACCCAACC